>JACXGI010001417.1:0-93541 GCA_016801175.1 Esox masquinongy | reverse complement strand
TGATTAGAGTGTGGCACCAGGTGTCTTCAATATTGAACCTTTTCACAATATTCTAATTTTCTGAGATACTGAATTTGGGGTTTTCATTAGTTGTCAGTTATAATCATCAAAATTAAAAGGAATAAACACTTGAAATATATCAGTCTGTGTGGAATGAATGTATACATTATATAAGTTTCACTTTTTGAATGGAATTACTGAAATAAATCAACTTTTTAATGATATTCTAATTATATGACCAGCACCTGTATACTCTCAAAACCATTTGCTATACTTTGAAATAATGAAGTCACACAGTATATGGAGCAATGAAAACACATCCCTATGAATGTATCCAGCAGCATCATATTAAGGTTATGTAGCTCCCGTGGGAATACACACATCACCGTAATGGTTTATCCTCACGCCGAATCCCATCCCTCTCTACCACCCTCTCGAAACCTCCTTCCCCACACAGCCCCGCTCTCGAAACCCCCTCCCTCTACAATTGCCACTCTTTTAAAAACATAACCCCTCTTCACACTCTGCACATCCCTGCCCTTTACTAAACGGGTTACTGTAACAATATTGTTACTGGATTTCTCCAAATCTCCTCTCTCTGAACCTTCTTGTTTAAGTTCATTGTGAGTCTTGACCTGTCAACCCTTCTAATAATACATTAAACTCCCCATGTTAGCCCATCAGGGGCACTAGCTGAACATTAATTACACAAACATGGTGCATTACCATCTCCATTAGTTCAACCAAGAAGGGGTTGCGATGGACAATTTAGTTGAGGGTTGCAGTTGCCTGTCTTCACAGCCTTTGCATGATTGCAGTTTATAGACCTGGATTCAAGTCCTATTTGAAATAATGTCAAATACTGTTTATGTGCTAGATTGAGCTTGTCACCAGACAATTAAAGCTCAACACTGACCCTGAAATATTTTTGATGATGTTCCAGTCAATCCTCTGTGTCCTCTAACCTCAGTCTACTCTTTTTAATTTGGTGCAAACGCACACTCTCCTGCAAAACGGGGCCCTTGAACGCAGCCCAGCTGCTAGCCTTGGACACAGCTCAACTGCCGCTCCTTGACAATGCACACCTGCCCCACAATCTAGGCTCATCAGGGGGAGGATGAAAGGGCTCCAGGAAAGCAACTCCAGCGTGTGGAAGAATAGAGTGGGATGCTGTGTACTCCTGTGGGGTTTTGGTTTCAGTTTTGGTTTGATTTCTTCCACATTCTGTTAATAAATGCCGTCCAGGGTTCAGAACCCTGGCACTGTGTCAAATATCTTTGGATGTGGGCAGGGCCCTTGCACGTATTATCATAACTCACGTGGTGAGGGGAGGAGATCAGGGATAAATCAACTGAAACCGACTGCTGTGGCAGGGTGGCAGCGGCATCTCTGTGGTGGCCTCCCCGGGGCACCTTGGGAGGAACAGGGTCGGGTGGTCATTCCTTTGGTCGCTCTTTCACCCTCGGCTCCTGTGTAGCTGGAGCAGTGAGGGCAGTAGGGGTTGGTGCCACTCTGCTCCAGGCCTTTGTTGGCTCTTCTGACTCTTCTTCCCATGAGCAGCTGCTGGCGAGCCTCTTAAGAAGCTCCCAAGACGAGGTCCCGATCGGGTGCGGATGCGCAGGGGTGGGGCTTACCCTGCTAGATGTCACCGGAATGTGCTGGATTTCCTTTGTGGGCATTGGTGCAATGCTGATGCGGTGGGGGTGGGGGGTGTTCGCATCAGACTAAATATAGAATATTCTCCATATGCTCTCATTAAAAATGTATATGCTGTTAAGACTATAAATTATTTGCTTTCAATCATTAGATACACATTTTGGCATTTTGATGCTGTATTCTACATGCTTTGAAACTCAAATACGGTTCATAACACAGATAAAAATATGCACTGATGTTCAAACTGAAAAACTGAATATTTCAGAATACATCTATTACATTTTAATACACGTTTAAACATTAAACTTACATTTAGGTTTACATCTTAGACCTCTAAGGCTGTAGATTCAGGTTCTGTGCACTACTTTTCTATGGTTTCATTAGACAAGCATGGCATTTTGAGTCTTTCTACATTTGACAGTTCATGAGGGTAAGACTGTGTATGTAGTCGAGACCGCATTGTTAACACCCCTGCTCCTACGGTAAGGGCAATGGGATCTGTAGCATCCACAGAGAGTTGGGACTACCAACTCTAAAATCTCATCTACAAAGACGGCAGCGTACAAAGGGCAATGTCCCGAAACACTGCCTAGAGGCATTCATTTACTGGAGAGTGATTCCTACTGACCCTTCAACATCACTTCCAGCAACAACTGGTCTTAGTTCCAGAGTCAACTCAGGAGATGTGTTATGCTGCTCTCTTCTAATAGTGGAGAATCAGCATTGGGTAAAAGAAATAACTGTATCCCAAAGAAGAAAATAATCAATAATTCAAAAGCTATTGTTTGAAATATTTATCAAAAGCAAAGATAAATAAATACAAGAACTCTTACAAAACATATGCTGCATGTGCCTCAATGCCCGAGACTGTATGCAATAAGATAAACGCTTGGGTGATATATATTTATATATTTTAGTGCCAAATTGTCCAAACATGGGAGGACTATATAAAATATCACTAAAAGGATTCTTTGGATATGTTTTAAGCATTTTTTCTATGTGTTGGAAAGCTAGCTTGCTACATGTGGACACATTTATCAAATGTTAAAGGGCGAGTTCATTATTGTGTGAAATTCACCCTAGCTTTAGTTGTGTCTGAAGGCTGATTGTGTCATAATCTACAGTCTGCTATAATTTACGTCTTTACCAGGAATTCACATAAATAGCCTTTTTGAAATTCATCAAGTGAAATGGTTGAGCAGTATAGCAAACCTTCAAGATGTTAGGCAAAACCATGGAAAAATAACTTCAGTTTAAGTTTGCTTGGGTCAATTCAGTTAATGTCCATATTTTCTTCTACATGGCAAATGTATAATTTCCGCAATAAACAGTTTTTGTCCTAGGTTTGCCAGTGTTCAAATGTACTCTTGTAGCTAGTTAGCCAAGCACAGTGCTTGTGAACCAGAATCAAGGCAGTCAACTGAAGTAAAGATCTTTGGTTACAACATTCTGACCAGACAGTCTTTGGTTAGAGAATACAAATCATAGTTCTCATTAATAATGGTGTACCTTTGGCCTATTGGGAAGCAGCTCTTGACAGCACTTATCTAGTCTCACAATATTTGAAACGTAAAGTAATCTAACAAATATGTACATTTTAAATGGGTCAATGGATTACCTCCCCACCTCTATGTAAATGCTGTTGTTAAATTAAAAAAAATCTGGATTCACTCACTCAGGTCCCTCTCCCCTTTGTTCTCCTCAGTAAGTTGTTCACCGGCTAACTATTTGTACTAAACAACCCTTTCAAATTTCCCTGGTTAAAGGCACAAGACAGTCAATGAAAGCAGCACCTGCCAATGCCTATCACGGTGGAGTTTTGATGGAGTTTTAATCACCGGTGTATTATTGGCTAATACCAGTTATTATTGGTTAAAGGCCACATTGGTACCTGAAGCAGAAGTAGAGGAAGGCTCTGTGAGGAAAAAAGGATAAACCTATAATTGCTCATGTAATTGCTCATGTAAGTCTGTTAAATGACAAAATTAATTTAAAACATTTAAATTTATTCACATGGCTCATGCACCTGTAGTTAATTTCATGCACCATCTATCTCCAAAACTCCAGGATGAATTCATTTAAATCACCAGCTGTGTATATTAATCTATTAAAGCAGGGCTTCCCAACTTTTTTTTAAACCAAAGCCCCGTATTTTACATAATATGATAAAACCCAGCAACATATTAATTTTATGAGGTCATTTATTTATTTTTATTTTTTCTGTTTCCAACAGAATGGTTGGAATGGTTAACTGACAGTAACGGTTAACTGACAGTAATGTTACGTTTTTTGTAATTCATGATAGTTGCTAATAATCGTAGCTGATTAACTGTCTCAGCTCTCATAGAAATAAAGTTTGTCTTTCTAAAACGTTTTCATGACTGATTTCACCCGCAACCAATCGGATGCAGGGCTTACTAAGACAATCTCATTAAACCATTAAAACAGACATCTTGGTTTCTTTCACATTTACAAGAGGAAGAGTAAGAATGTAATAGGAGCTGAATCATCATCCTTGCAGCCAGGGCCGGCTCCAGACATAAGCAACATAAGCAGTCGCTTAGGGCCCCCAACCACTAGGGGGCCTTCTGACTGCTAGGGAGCCCCCAACCGATAGTCAACAATGAAATTTTGCTTAGGGCCCCAAAAAGCCTAGAGCCGGCACTGCTTGCAGCCATAATGCTGAATGCATTCTCTGACTTTCTGATGACAGTTGTACAGTAGATGATGCACTGCTCATTAATAAAACATGTTTTCCGTTATAGCCGGAAGTGCTTGTTACATTCTGAATTCTTAGCAATACAAAATCTATTGGGTCAAAAGGCGTTAAATTGGCCAGATCCATTCAGGCTGAGCTGGGCTCCGACAGTATGAACATGAGACGTAGAGGGAGTTGAGCTCTTAGACAGAGATGGCACATCCTGAACACGGCTACTTACTGTACATAAGATTTTGGCCTAAAGTTAGCGTTTCTTTTTTTACAGATACAGGTGCATCTAAAAAAATGTGAATATCGTGGAAAAGGTAATTTTTTTCCGTATTTCAAATCAAAAAGTCAAATTCTAGATTCATTACACATAAAGTGAAACATTTCAAGCCTTTTTGTTTCAGTCTTGATGATTACTTGTACAGCTTACAGCTCATGGAAATCATAAATCCAGTAACTCAAAATATTAGAATAATAGATTTATAATACAGAAATGTCGACCTGAGAAGAGTTCTAATCAGCTAATTAACTCAAAACACCTGCAAAGGTTTCCTAAGTATGTTAATTTATGGACTCAATACTTGGTCGGGGCTTCTTTTGCATGATCAGTGCGGCGTGGCATGCACGCAATCAGCGTGTGGCACTGCTGAGGTGTTATGGAAGCCCATGTTGCTTTGATAGCGGCCTTCAGCCGTTGTTGGGTCTGGTGTATCTCATTGTCCTCTTGACAATACCCCATAGATTCTCTATGGGGGTATTGTCAGGGCAGGCGAGTTGGCTGGCCAATCAAGCACGTAATACCATGAGCAGTAAACCAGTTACCAGTCGTTTTGGCACTGTGGGGAGGTCCTGCCAGAAAAGGAAATCAGCATTGTCAGCAGAGGAAAGCATGAAGTGCTCTAAAATCTCCTGGTAGACGGCTGCATTGACTCTGGACTTGATAAAACACAGTCGACCAACACCAGCAGATGACATGGCACCCCAAATCATTACTGACTATGGAAACTTCGCACTGGACTTCAAGTAACTTGGATTCTGTGCCTCACCACTCTTCCTCCAGACTCTGGGACCTTGATTTCCAAATGAAATGCAAAATTTACTTTCATCTGAAGAGACGACTTTGGACCACTGAGCAACGGTCCAGTTCTTTTTCTCCTTCGCCCAGGTAAGACGCTTCTGGTGTTGTCTCTGGTTCAGGAGTTGCTTGACACTAGGAATGCGATACTTGTAGCCCATTTCCTGGACATGTCAGTGTGTGGTGGCTCTTGATGCACTGACTCTAGCCTCAGTCCACTCCTTGTGAAGCTCCACCAAGTTCTTGAGTCGGCTTTGCTTGACAATCCTCTCAAGGCTGCGGTCATCCCTGTTACATGTGCACCTTTTCCTACCACACTTTTCCCTTCCAGTCAACTATCCATGAATATGCTTTGATACAGCACTCTGCGAACAGCCAGCCCTTTCAGCAATGACCTTCTGTGGCTTACCCTCCTCATGGAGGCTGTCAAAAAGTATCTTCTGGATAACTATCAAGTCAGCAGTCCTCCCCATGATTGTGGTTGTGTGTACTGAAGGCTCAGGAAGTTAATTAGCTGATTAGAGCTCTTCTCAGGTCGACATTTCGGTATTGTACATTTTTTTATTCTAATATTTTGAGATACTGGATTTTTGATTTCCATGAGCTGCAAGTCGTATTCATCAAGATAGAAACAAAAAAGGCTTGAAATGTTTCACTTCATGTGTAATGAATCAAGAATATATGAAAGTGTCACTTTTTGATTTGAATTATGGAAAAAAGACTTTTCCATGATATTCTTATTTTTTGAGATGCACCTGTATATCTTTCCCTTCATTACTTTGAGGGTTCACACTGGTGCACTGTCTAGATGCTGGGATTATATTATTGGTGAAACATTTTTCTCTTTTGAAATACTGGTGCAAACAAGACGGGGGGAGAAATATCAGACTACTTCCCTGGCCTAAGGCCTAGGCTACTGGTTGTAAGAGCCATAAGAGAGGTCATTTTTATTGATATGTAGTTTCTTCAAAAGGCTCCATTTACACTTGCAGCCCAATTCTGATCAAGTAAACATTGTTTTGACCATGTAGGTCAGCTATTTTGATAGAAATGGAACATAAGATTAGAACTGGGTGTAAATGCAACCAGAGTAGCCTGTAATTTGTGTTATTACTAGAAATGAATAAATGTGCAATGAAGCTTGACTTGACAGAATTTAAAAGAAATACTGGTAAAATAATAAATGTTTTCCTGTACCATATGTATTTAGCCTAGAATAGGGTTGTCAAATTCATAAATATAACAATAAAATGACATACATTGTTTTGAGACATATTTTTAATTAGGTCATGTTTTTGTGTAGTTATGTCCATTTTCCTCAACCTACAAAATGAAATAGCTTATTTGCAATACCAAGTACAAACTGCAACATGAAAAGCCTGTCACACAGCAGGAAGATGCTTACTCTGTCTGCACGTTGAGGTAACTACACACCCATGACATGACTGAACTTGTGTGTTGGATACAAATCTGAGTCACATATTTTGGATTGAAGCCGAAGATTCAGAAATGGTCTGAAACAGGACGCACATCTTCAGTACTAACACAGTTACATATTGCCCTGCATAAGACATGCTCCCATTAAGTGGAGCAGTTATCTCATTAATTTAACTGTTTAACTAGTTCAGCATTCTAAAATGTTTAACTAATGTATTATTTTCTCCAGTTTCTATTCAAATAATGCAACAATTCTAGAAAACTGATGAAATAAAAATGTGAATATGTATCCACATACGCATTTCTTTGGTTTGCAGTTCTGAATAATTTTCCAAATCTTACCTTTTAAATAATTTAAATTTTAAATAAATTAAATTATATAAACCCGAAATGGCCCAGACAATATGATTGGCAAATTCTAGACGTTGTTAGAAGTAATTGGATTTCAGGCAGGTGATTCTCCATTAGTTTCAAACTTAAATCACCTCTACTGAGTGGCAGGGGCTGGCAATATGAAAATCTTATTTAACTAGTATAAAGAGAAAAGTTGACTATTTCTTTCTGTTTTGTGTCACTGTTGCCAAGCAAGTCGATCTCAAGAGAACTTGATTTTCCTCTTTCCGCTGTTCATGTTATCAACAAGTTTAAGACCCATCCCACTGTGGCCAACGTCCCTGGATGTGGCCGCAAGAGAGAAATTAAGGGATGAAAGAAAGGATTTTTCAAATGGTAGAGAAAGCACTTTGATCAGCTGCCACATAAATTCAACCTGGCCTTCAAACACTAGGTGCAATAGTTTCAGCTTGCACCAGTCATTGCTAACTCAATGAAAGGGGTGTCAGGAGAACCACTATTGGGATAGAGAAATGTAAGAAAGCCAGACTGCAATTAACCAAAACACACCTGAACATGCCACAATCCTTCTGGGACAATCTCCTGTGGATAGAAGAGACCAAGTAAGTTTTTTTAGCAAGCAAGCATACAAATTTATTTATATAGCACAATTCATACATACAGTAGAAGCGATTTAATGTGCTTTACAAAGATAAAGATAAATATAAAAATACTATAGAGTAAAAACAAATACTAGAACAATAAAACATCATAATAAAACATTGAATAAGAAAATAGAAATAGAATGAAAACAAAATAAAAACATAACTGGTAGATTCCATGAGGAAGCTATAAAAGCTATAAGGCTAAACACTGTGGTTAAGTTAAAGCTCTCGGTCATAGGCGCATGAAAAGAGAAGTGTCTTTAACCTGGATTTAAACATTGATTAATTTGGGGCACGTCTATGATCTTCTGGTAGTTTATTCCAGTTGTGTGCGGTCTAACTGCTAAACGCAGCTTTGCCATGTTTAGATGGGACTCTGGGCGCTACTAGCTGACCTGCGTTCATGGATCTAAGAGCCCTGCTCGGTTTATACTCTTCAAACATATCAGAAATATTCGGGGCCTAAACCATTCAGTGATTTATAGACTAAAAGCACCAAGAGTATGCACTTTGTCTCTGGTTTTTAGGGCCCGAGAATCCTGCTCTATTCTTATACTAGTTTTTTTTTTTTGCAAAGTACAATAATCTCTGTTTTATCTTGGTTTAAATGTAGACAATTTTGGTTCATCCAGGTATTTATGTGCTCTATACAGTGTCACAGCTGGTGCTTTCAGTATTAATTATTGCCAAGAACTGATTTTTTGCTCAGATAGCTTTATCCCAATATTTTATTGAAAATAGTACAAAGACAACATATCAAATGTTGAAACTGAGAAATGTTATTGTTTTTGGAATACATGCCCACATGAGGGCCTACTTAATTCTGAACATAACATTTACGGACAGAAAAATAATGGCCTGTTGGTGGTAGATGTGTGGTGGCAAATAATTTGTTGTTCCTTTGTTGTTTGTTTCACATGCACAGAGAAAACCTAGCTTGCAGAAATCTAGTTGCATGCAGGATGAGGGAAGAAAAAGATACACTTACAATTGAAGATGGTGCAAGTATGCGTTAGATATTGTCCACTTCTGTTTAGTGAACAAAATCATAAAACCATAAAGTCAGGGGGTAGGTGTTTATTAGCATGAGTATTCAAGATGTTACCGTCTAGATGTTACAGTGTTCTCAATGGGAACGTGGTTAATACAGTCTTGTATGCTAGAATAAAGGGCAGGCTGTGAATACAATGGTTATTAGCCAAACAGTGGTCCTCAGACCCCTACACAGTCTGTACATCTTCCAATCAAATATGAGTATTCCATATGTTACCCTTTTATGGTGTTGTATAGTGTCCACTCAGGCTATACATGAGTCGTATGACAGTCACATGCAGGTTTAGACTTCTTGGCTCTACACACACATACACGCTCGCACGCACACACACACACACACACACACACACACATACATACAAGAATTTGTGGAGCCTCATCTGTGAAGGTAACCAGATGTTGTACCTGTTTTCCTTCATGCAGTTTCACTCAGTTAGGTTACTTTTGCCCATAATATCACAAATTAATGCATTAATTGATTATTGAATATAATAAAAGACTCAGCGCTTTAGAACAAAGACATACACAGGGCCTGTGCTTTACAAAAGTTAGAAAAATACAGTCATTTGTTAAATTTAATCAGTCGTTTGAATGGAAGGCAGGAATGAATGAATTCCATGTATTGATTATTGAATGTAAATATAGCTTTGTAGAACCAAAGCATACAGCACATGAAGCCTTTGTTCAGCAGTTTGCATTCGATATGGATTGGTGAGAATTCAGGAAAAAAACAACTTAACAGCTTCAGTGTGCCATGGCATAGATTCTACGAGTCTCTGTATCTCTACTGAAAGGATGCAACACTATTCTTCTAAAAGATATTCCCTCATTTCATGTTTTGTTGATGGTAGTGGAGAGCACTATCCATAACCGGTCCAAAATCTCCCACAGGTGTTGAATTTGGTTGAGACATGGTGACTGCAAAGGCCATAGAATATGACTCAAATCATTTTCATACTCTTCAAATCATTCAGTGATCCCTCATTCCCAATGGATTTTGGCTTGATCATCTTGGAAGAGGCCAATACCATCAGGTTAGAAATGTTTCACTATAGGATAAAGGGGATCACTCAGAATAAAAAAAGATTTGCACTGACCCTTACCTCTAATGGGGACAAGTGGAGACAAACCATGCCAGTAAAATGCCCACCAAGGCTTAATTGACTCCGGACCCCTTAACTGTAGGGGTCGATAATTCAGATTTTTCTTTTAATTTGTCACCCATCTTTATGTGGTTGTAGAAGGATGACTTTATGAATATTTGATTCTATGAATGTATAATTAGCTACAAACCAAAAACGTTTCAAAAAAGTTGGGATGCTGTGTAAAATGGAAATAAAAACAGAAAGCCAAGATGTGCAAATCATTTAAACCTTATATTCAATAGAAAATTGTACAAAGACAACATATCAAATGTTGAAACTGAATTTTTTTATTTTTCCTTGAAAAATATATGCCCGCTTTGTATTTGGTGCCAGTAACATGTTTCAAAAAAGCTGTATGTCTACTATGTAGACATTCCAATAAAAATCAGCCGTTTCCAGCTACAAGAGTCATTTACAAAATTAACAATGTATTGTATTTCTGATCAATTAGTTGTTATTTTAAAAACAAGGAAAAACAAGGATAACACAAACGTGACAGTATGGTTGCCAATGCAGCCTAGTTAGCATTCCATTGTGCTTGCCTCTTTTTTTTCCTATCTTTTTATAATGTTTATTTCATGTCAGAACGGTTTGCTCATCTCCTTATTTATACATTTGTTAAATCCGTAAAGTGAACAAGAATGAGATGAAATCTGAATAACTGTTTTGAAATTACGAACTTTTTTTAACCCATGACATGCTCATCACTCTTGCAGCAGTTACAAATGCATTTCAAATTCAGTTCTAATCCAATTGCAGGCATAACGAGACCTCATCATAAGTACACAAAGAAAAAGGATTTATACGTATGTACACTTTTCAAAGTATCAGTCACAAATGACAGCAATAAGCCCCCTTTGCATTTGTTAATGAGAGGCTTGTAGATGAATCACTTCAGTGTTTCAGGTTATCATGCCGAGATCATGCATGCTGGGCGCATTACAGACTGAAATTATTGAAATTTGTTCTGTTGTTTTCAAAAGGATCAGAGTTTGTTAAAAGAGTTAAACTTCCCATCGCCAAATGGCAGACTTGCACCCTCTTCTCCAGCTTTTAAAACCTCTTCAATCTTCCCATAAGTGAGTTGTCCAAACAAGGAATTGAAAGAGAAACCCCACATGCTGTAGGGCTATTGTAAAAAGTTCCACTCACTAAAATGCACCTCTATTTCATTGCCTGGCTTAGTGGCTGATTAACTGGTGATAGATGTCAATTTCTCACACGGCTGACTTATCCTCATCTCTATTGGACCGCGTAGCTGGCTGGCTGACTGGTTGGTTAGCTGTGTGGCAGGCTGCTTGTCTCATTTCCTCTTCATCAGATTGCTCTCTACCACATGTTCCCCATTTCGATTCCACAGTGTCCGTGTAACTAGCTGGCTGGCTGACTCTGTCTCTATCTACCTCTTGCACTGTGTAGTTAGCATGCTGACTGGGACCGTTCCTCTCAAATACATTCCCTGAGTGTTTTTTTTTCTTCTCGCCTCTAGCCCTAGGGTCGGTTTCAGCTGCATACACATCCATAAGCTGTGCTAACACTCTGATGGGATTACGTCTATGTCCCGAACAGCACCCCATTCTCTACTTCTTGCTCAGATCCCCACATAGGGAGTAGGATATCATTTGAGAGCACACTATGTCTGGAAAGGCCAAGGGAAAAGAACGGTAACCCCCCACCGCTGGTTGATGTCTCAGTGGGGGAGTGGACACTGTTAAATCCACTCATGGAGGTCTGAAGCACGAAGGCTCCGTTAAGGACTAAACTCCAATGTAAGACTCATAACAGGCTGAATAGAGAAGCGTTGGTGTTGATGATCACACAGCGTTTGGTAATCTGACGTAAGGGTATAAATGGAGAAGATGGATTAAAGCACTGAAAGCCCATGTCGCACAACAGAGCACACAAATTAACTTTCTGTTCTAGTCAATGGATCATGAAACTGCTGTTAACAAATAGATTTCTGGGTCTACACTATATGGATGTTTTTGGATAGTGACACTAAAGGGTTTTATTTTTCTCTATACTTCCTCCCGTATGTTACAGATTTTGTTAGACACAACGTTTCAGTTGTTTAATGCGACAGTAAATTGTCACCTTTTGTTTGAGAAGATTTCCATACATAAGTTTTTTGACATTTAGAAATGAAAGTGCTTCATATATCTAGACTGCTGATTTGAAGGTCACAGAGTGCTCTCTGTAATTATTGTCAAGCATTCATTCTCTTTCTTTTGGCACTATCTTAATGCTCAGGTTGGATTTTAAATCAAGTCACTATGAGTGTGACATTGTTGATGAGGAAGGACAGAGGCACAGGGAGAACATA
Source organism: Esox masquinongy (assembly GCA_016801175.1). NCBI lineage: Eukaryota > Metazoa > Chordata > Actinopteri > Esociformes > Esocidae > Esox > Esox masquinongy. The sequence goes on along the minus strand of JACXGI010001417.1, from coordinate 81,147 downwards.
GGACTTTATTAAAATAACTAATACGTAACTGAATTTGAAACTAGGCACATGAAAACAAAACAAAGCACAATGCAACAAAATCCAAACAAAGAAAGACAAGATAAATGAGGAAAGAAGGAACTTAAATATGGACGGTGATCAGAAACACCGGTGAGGGAAAAAACGACAATAGCAATAGTTGTCCGTGCTCCAAAGGAGGGAGAGAGGATGTTGGATCTCATTGGCAGGGCAGGCCTGCCCTCTTCAGTATAAGTTTAATTCTCAACAAAAGAAAGGCATTTACAAAAACAGGACTGTTGTTATGGCAGTATGTTTGCTGTTACTCTTGAGTCCCCTACATTTGACCAGAGCCCAGTCTCTCACTCTCTCTCTCTCGCTCTCTCTTGCTGCATGATAAAAAGCTGTGAATTATGCTTGTTTAGTTGTGCTAAAGAAAAAAAACGTAGAACGATAATTGTCTATTTTTGGCACACTGCGTTTCAGTTCAGTCCTGGGCTACTGTATGCTGTCACCTGCCATTATAGTATTTCTGTGAGGTACACTGAATTAACTGTTTCTTTACAGCAACTCAATCAACATTTGGTCTACATGAGTCACGCAAAGGTTCTTATTTTGTCCCAAAGATATTTTCCTGAACAGGAAGAGGATTCTTCAAGTCATCATCACTCTGGCTATCATCAGCTGCATTATATAACATCTCTTCCTCAGTGTCAAAAGGAAATACATACAATAAGGCATCCATGATGACAGCCCCCCCCCCCAAAAAAAAAGAATGCCAGAGTAATTGTGTGGAGTGGAGATTGAACTGAATCAGGAGTGGAAATTGCAATAATTTGAGTTTAGATCCCGTTTCCAAAATGAAGGAGCACCAGTTATATCTGTTTCACTCCAATACCGCTCAGCCATGAACTCTGGTCATACTGCCTAAAACTTTAATTTGCTTCATGATAAAACAATGAATGGAGCAGCAGTTTTTTCCTGTAATAACAGAGGGACTTTTACGAAGCGTAAAAAAAGTTATGTGAGGAATAAGTGAGGTTTCCAACTCTGCCCAGAAACTCTGGTCACTGCTCTTTTTGAAGTGTAAAACAACATTGATCTTGAAGATTTATAGGGCACTTGAATGGTGTAGCGTTAATGTCACTGCCTTGTAGTTCATGGTGTTATTTTGAGACAGGGGGGTATTCCATCAAGGCAGATAAGTATTTCGATAAGTCTTGCTAATTTAAGTGAGAGTACGGTTCCATTACTGTGGCTTATAGGAGTAATCAAGGTAACGTATACCTCTGAACTAGCCTGCTCCCTCGCAGGCTGACTGTCAAGCTTCATTTAGCTGTGTTTCAAAGAATTTCCAACAGGCGGAAACAGAATCTCAAAAGGCTGTTCCGTGTCTTTATGTGCTCGCATCACTTTTGTCATGTCCGTGTTCGGAACCACAAGTTCAGAGGAGTTTTTTCTCTCAATGTGACCAAGCATGAATTGACGTGTTTAATTTAGTTCCAAAGAACATATTAATAAAAATAAACAAGTTAAGAAAATCATGTCTTACCACTTTCACTGTCTTCAAAAGCCAATAGGTTGACATACGGCTAGACAATATAAGCAGTGCATCTAAAGACCAGGCAGTTACAACCAAATTATGGCATGTCCATTCCTCAACAACCCTGTGGATGAAGGTGCTCAGATTCTACACATTCTAGCATTTACACCACCAGCCCCAAGGGTCTTCAGAGACAGAAGTTCTCCACTGGGCTTCCCTGATGAGTATCTGTGGGAGAGGTACAGGTTCAGTAGGCCCAGCAAAGTTTACCTATGCAGTCTGCTGGAACCACACATAAGGAAGTACACTCACCGTAGCCAAGCCTTGACCATTGTTCAGTCTGTCTGCATAGCTCTGCATTTCTTTGCATGTGGGACATTCCTCTACAGTGTTGGTGATACAGAAGTTCTTGCGAAGGCAACTGCATGCCGGGAAATAAGGGTATGCCTTGCTCTAAAGCAGTACCTGAATATTTTCATCACTTTCCCAGGTCATCTTGAAACACAAAGAATCAAGGAGGTGTTTTATGCCTATGTGACAGTTAAAATAAATGTAAAGTAGCCTACCGGTTGACAAGCCTCTATATTAACCTAATCCTCATTTTCAGTCTTCCTCAATGTTATAGGCACAATAGACTGTACCCATTTGCATGCCAGTCCCCATCTGGACCTGTGGAGGTAGACTTTGTCAATCGGAAAACTTTCCATAGCCTAAATGTAAAGGTATCTACTGGGGGCATTTGTCCACACACTGTAAGGCAGAATAGTAATAATTGGATTTGGATGAAATGTGCACATCTGTGAAAAAATATCAAATAAGTTTTCATGTCAACACTTCTTTGGATTTAAATCCCATTACCCTAGCAGTTGTTCACAGAAATTTCCATTTCAATGTCAGCCTCACACAAAATAGTAACTGCACGGTACAGAGATAATATTTCACTTTAGCTTATCAGCACCGATCAATCATAAAAAAAATCTGGTATTTCCTTTCCTAACCAAGTATTTCATAGCACTAACATGTCACAGCAGAAGGCCTATGCAAAACCAGATTGGAAACCTCCCAAAATGTCAGACCCAAAGTTAAAAATATGTTATTCTGGAATGTAAGCAATGTTGAGATTATTTGCAACTGGAATTTACATTTTGAAATACACCACTGCATCAAATACTCTTAGTCATGCTAGGCAATTTTAATTTAATGCTCTGCCAAGCAAAGTGTGCCACATCATTGGTCACCCTCTATGCTGTCAGATGATCTGTGATGGAAGTTGCCTGATATGTAATATTGAAGCTGTTGCCACCTTATTTTTTGGGTATTGAGTTGGCCCCTGTTGAGATTTAAATGAAGAAAGCCTCACCCAATTAGGCTAATTAAGAGTTAATGCATTGTAGTTATGTCAGTTCACATAAGCTAGCCTACAACATGATTTTGACTGATCATAAATCTGATATTTTCTTGCCTGATGAAAATAGGGCGACGTTAGGCCTGGGCGTGCAGGGCTATAGCCCCAGATCTCAAATGATCTATTTATTTTGTAAAAAAAAAAAAAAAAGAAGAATAAAAAGATAAAAATAGCCCCTGATCTATTCATCTGTAATTCCGATCATGCATTAAAGCCCTCAAAAAATATATCGTTGATTAAAAAACGCAGATGTTTTGGGTCCTCTGTGTGTCATTCAAGCAACAGATCTACTTAGCACTATTTGGAATGTGCGCATTTTCTGTGAGTCCGCCTAGAGAGAGTGAGTGCACAGGTTACAGAGCTGATCATTGTTGGCGTCTGATTCTGGCAGCAACATTTTTGGAATCATTATTCTAAGAGCAATATAAGAAGTGCAGCTGAAGTGTAGGGCTGCACGATCCATCAAAATCATATTTTATTTTTACGCACAATCAAAAAAATATTTTTACTGTTGTGCCATCTTTGTTATAATCATATTCGTATTTATATACAATTTATTAGGAGTTGATTTTAGAATCCGTTTGCCTACTTAATTCGGATTATTAGTATAAAGGTTGGAGCCTAGCAAGCGATCGTGTCAGTCAACACGTAACTACAAGTGCTCATCCCACACATCTTCCCCTACCTTTTGCTATTTTAAGACAAATAAACGTTTACAATTCAAATGTCCAACTGTATGTTGTAAGGTGCGAGGGTAGCGAGTGCGTAATGGAGAGGCAAAAACGAAAGTAACAAAAACACGCTGACACGAGGAATCACGTTTCAGCACCACACGTCTCAACAAACAGACACAATAAACCATGGGGTTCGGACAAAAACGAGGAACCTAAATAGACATCATAATGGCTAAACAGGTGTGAGTGTATGTTGGGTGCGCTGCTGCCATCTGCTCCAGCCAGCGGTTAGTACACCAGCGAGGTGGAGCGCCTGGGAGGAAAAGAGCATGCAGCGCCACGCGGAGCAGCCGTCACATGTCTCAAATCCGTCAATCAAACCGATTTGAGACGTATGTGTGGGGGACGTGACCAGGAAAGGGGGGCATGGCAAGGAGCCAGAATGTTTTGTGTTCCTAGCCACGCCTTTGATTGCCCTTTTTGGTGATGACTCCTAAAAATTCTTCACAAAGTTCCACCAGCAGGGTTTGTTCCACTATTGATAAGATCATCGCTGTAGTTTTCGCTTCTTTTTTTGCGATATACAGTAGGATCTTCTTTTCGATTATCGCTTGTTTTGGGCTGCTTATGTACTCCGTGCGCATGCACAATGGAAGCTTGTTCAAGCCTGGTTTGAGTTAACATTGACAAGACACGGCTACATCGTGTTAATGGAACGGCTTGAGCCTTAAGTTAAAGTTGGCGTTCATTCTAACTGGGCTTTTTCAATTGAGCGCAGATTTCATAAGCGGCGTTCATGGAATACCCCCCAGGGTTTGAATCTTACTCGTGGGATTAGCCTGGTTTCATGTTTTACTTTAGCTTTGTCCTTCCATTAAAATTATGTATAGATATTAGCTAACGTTAAGGAACTTTCTATTGCCTAAGTTTTGATGGCTGATGTGAGTTTGCATTAAGGGTTAACATTTTGATGTATACAGGGAAGAGGTTTGGCCCGGGAATTAAGTCGATGTAACATTTATTTGAACCATAAATGTACTTTAATAAGCCAAGCTTCCCCCTAAGTACCCACAATAAATTAACAATATTCTAAACTTTCAATATATAATGACTTTAAGTCTATTTATTTCTCTACTTATGTCACTAACAACCTCTGACTGCTCAGAAAGTCAACCCTGCCTATGTCTGTTAAATGAGAGCAAGGGCGTAGGGTTGACTCTGATATTGGGGGGACACATTTAACTAAGTGTGAATGTTAATGTATTCACCAGAATGTCTTTAATATGTAGTTCTATGTGTTTTTCCACTTCTAGAATCCACTTCTAGTTCGATTCTCTTTGTGCATGAGTACGTTAGATATTGACATGCTCTGTTTAAAAAAAAGTCATTGCCATTATTTACCAATGAAGTGCGAATAGGACCAGTGCAAATGACACAGTTTTGTTCAGAGGTAGTCTGGTTGAAAATACTGGGGGGGCGATAATTGTTTCCACAATGCTGGCTTGCGATACTCATTATGTCTGGAAAAGTTGTAGCAAATAGATAGTTACCCCAAACTATGTTGTCTACTCAATATGCTTTCTGTACCGATGCCTTGCGGGTGTTGATAGAACTCAAGGGTTCACTGTTAAAATTCCAGTTTGACTTTAAGAAAGTAGTGATTTCTGAACATGCAATAGTGCTAACCAGCACTGGTGAATTATACTTTGTGTGACTTTTTTGCATGGTGGGACTTTTCAGCTGGAAAGGCATCTCGGATAGATGATAATATAACCAGAGTGCATTTGTAAAATGACTAATAGTACAATGATGTTGGTAACATCTCAGTCAGACATGTAAGTCCAGCTTTAAGTTTTCCAATCTGCTCCTATAGACCGCTTTGAATTACTACTTCTTACTATCTTACCTGTTGGTTTGTGGCCCCTCTCTACCTCGCTCAGCCTATTTTTCTTATCCGTGATATTGTTATGACTGCCTCTCTCCTGAATGAAGTAAACACATACAGTACAATCCTAAATTCAGCTGCTGTCCTTTTATCAGAGATCCTATTAAATTACTCTGATGGATTTACATGATGACAGATCAAGAGTCTATCTTGGCGTGGCACTTATCAATGATTTACCTGTTGGTTTGTGGCCTCTTTCTCCCTCTCCTTGCTTGTTCATGTCTATCACTTTCCTGCCATGATCATACATAGCATGAACCAAATTCTTAAAATATTGTACACAATTTAGCCATATCTAGATGGTTCAAAACATAAACTGAAGAAAAAGAAATGCCAGCTATTGTGTGTAGATTGTTACCAAGAACCTTAGCTACTAACACACCATTCTTGACTGGTTGTGGCTCCTCCATTACTTAGCTAGCTACTTGCAGACCCTATGGTGAAGACTAAGACAGAGATTGTGCAAATCATTGTAGCAGGAGTTCTTCCTTTCAAATCATTCACTATCACTTTTTCACGCAGCCCTAAGAACTACTCAGTGTTATCTAGCAAGCAAGCTACTGCAATATTTGTTGGATTAAACTTGAAAATAATGATAGCTAGCTAACTACATCTTAACTATTTTTTTGCCAGAAGAAACCTTATATTTTATCACGTTTGTTCGTTCTATAGCTATGAAAATGTATTGACGTTTATATACATTGTACTAACTGTGAAAACAAAACTTATAGCTACAGAAATTCACTAAGCCAGCCTACACACACTGCTCGTCATGAAAGAATGAATGAGAATATTGGACTTGGTCGCGACGGAGACGTGACAAGTTCCAAAGCGTACATTTTTCTAAATAAAAGTATTACACAAAACAACATTATTGGGGGGACACTTTAACCCGTTTCTAATATTGTGAGGGACATGTCCCTTCCATCCCCCCCGGATCCTATGCCCTTGAGTGAGGGGATTTGATGGATCTACTTCTGGCACCCAGGTTGGCGTGTTTTATACCGGGTGAAAGTTAATTGTACTCTTTTTGGAACCTGGCAGGCCTCTTGGTGTAAGCCATTGTCAGGTTGAGAAGAAATATACCCTAACTAGAATTTGAGTGTAATGAGTCAGATTATGTCAAAAGTTTGCAAAGGTTATAGGTTTGGGTAAGAACACTTCATCTGTCTTTCCAATGAAAACAGTTTTGAAAATTCAAACATGTTCTACAGAAAATATGCATAGGTTTCCTGACAATGCACCATGCTGCCTCATTAAGATGTTAAGTTATTAAGATGTTGAAGTTAGGAGCTATGCTGTGGAATGTATGGCTTAACAGATAGCTTGAAAGTACAATTAATTTACACCTAGATAAGAACTTATTTGCAGGCGGTATTGTTAGCTCAAAACTCAATTGATATTTTGCTGTGTTGTTTCATGCTCATGGGCCTGGATGATATAAGGTTCTCACATTTTATCATCTGCCACAGATTGCTTACATGTATTGCTTATATATATGTATGTATATATATATATATATATATATATATATATATATATATCATCAATTACAGGAAGTCTAATATAAATAAATACTCTTGAAGGAGGTATGTCCAAACATTTGACTGTTATAGTATGAAAAGGCATGTGTTGTTTTTTTTTCATTAAATTAGACAGTGATTAATTACACACAGCAATGATTAAAAAATTTAATTACAAGACCTGCATGGGGACATTCATTACATTATTTATTGGCTCTCTGCATGTATTTGCTTTCTTGTTGTCTAATGAAACCTTGTCACTTTACACTGAAGAGTAGCTCTTCTTGGCAATACGCACATGTAATACTTCTACAGCAGTATTGCATGAGTGTGTTCCAAATGGCAACAGATTCACTACAGTGTCCCCTACATTTGACCAGAGCCCAGTCTCTCTCTCTCGCTCTCTCTCTTTCTCTCGCTCTCTCTCTCTCACACACTCTCACATACACATCAACCCACCACATCCATTGGATAGTTTCGAAGTACATCACAGCTAGGATCAAATTAGACAGATTTTTTTATTAACAGGATATTAGAGTTAATAATAAAGACTTGCATAATTTCAAACATTATTGTTCCTGAGGGAGTTTTCTAATCACAAATGTCTTGAATAACCAGATGAATAGTGCAACAAAGGAAATGCAGGAAAAAGGGTTTCTCCTACTTTTCTTGAGGGGTCCTTCAGTGTTCATTTCACACAAATGTTGAAAAAATAATCTCTGACTACGTGTGGGCTACAAGGATATTCTTAAAGTATACAGAGGTGCTTGAGACCCAATTTTCTTTTCAGGACTTTTTCAGGATTTATTTCCATTGCTTCTTGGCAAACTTTGATCACGTGTATATTTGGGCAGCTCTTTGGCAAGTGGTGTTTATTTCATATAATCAGTTCACAACTTAATCAATGTCTGTAGGATCACATTATGATCAGTTCAATCAACATAAAATACCACTACATTTTGAAAATACCACTACATTTTGCTGTTATGTAGTCAAAAAAATACACAAGTAGGCTATACTAGTTTGTTAACGCCATCTGCTCTTAAAGGTGGTTATTACAATTCTTAATTTTTATTTCATGTCCTAATCAATCAACTTATTCTGAAATGGGAACAACAGTCAAATAATCACGCTATTCAAATTTACAAAAAACAAAAATTAATTTAGTCTTAACCTTAAAATCTATAATTCCTGTTTAAACTTTACTCTTTGGTTTGAGTCTCAAAAATTAGCCTACTCACTGTAAAAAATATTATGGAACCACTTTTGTTGTACTTTAAATACTATTTTAAAACCAAGTAATATACTAAATATATTTCAGTGTGTTAAAATGGGTGCAATTATTGTATTTAAAATATATTATATACAAGTAGCCTATACAACATTTTGAAATAATCCATCCAATGATCCAATCCATTTTCACTCACTGAGCTATTCAATACTATTTTGTGTCCTAAAGTACAACAGTGGTTCCAAAATAATACACTTTAGGTATACTGCTTTTTAACTTTAGGTTGCCTGCTGAGTTCAACAGTTAAAATTAAAATGAGGAAAAAGGACTTAAGAGCTAAATTGCATATGCAAAGATTAAGGAGTTTCCAGAAATGTCAAGAGCTGACTTCTTACGACTGGTTAAAATCTTTTTATATTGCAAATTCTCTACTGGCCTTTTACTTGTATGGACACACTCTGAAACAAGCCTTTTCATGAAGTATTGTTACAATCAGTAGGCCCTGCCAAGTCATGGGCCCTGTGGATCATATCCACCTTTCCCCCCATTAGCTAGGGCCCTGAAAAGAAGTAAAATCAAAATGACAATCTGGCATTACTGACCTGGGTACTTTGAGGAGCTTGATACAAGCAACTCTGATGGATCAGAGTGCCCTAAATATTGATCCATAGTAAAATGGACCATAAGACACTACAGTAGATAACGGCATAGCATTGAGTTATCAAATTACCTTGCATTGAGATTCTTTACAAAAACGCTATAGAATTCAATAAATTATTATGTATTATTATTACTACGCTTGTAGCTTCTATTTGTCATATAAAGAATCTCAAAGAACTTTAAAGTAACAAAAAAGTTCTTTGACATATCAATCCTTGATCTCATCAACTTTAAAAAAAAGATTGGGTAAAACTGCTTTCATATCTGAAATACTACACACATGTAGTTCTTGCCATTTCTTTTGTGTACATTTATATTTACATATAAATAAGAGGTTTTTAGTACAGTACTGTGACATTTACTCCCTACAGTACAGTACGTCCTGTGCATGTGACCGATAAACTATGCCCAAACAATACACCCTGCCTAATTCAGTGCAGTATGTACCTGGTTTAATGCAGCCTATTGCTTCTGAGTGATAGTAGAGGGTATATACAGGGATGAAGGATAATGTGTGGGGACAAAGGTCTTCAGGATGACAGGCTTTTAGGTGGAATTCCCTCTGGTGTGTGTGCTTTATAGCTTCAGGTACTCTATATGTGAAATCTCATTTGTTATTATGAAACTTCATATTACGTTGTATAACACTTTTATGTTATTTATTCTTTACTTAGGATGAAATCCATCAAACATAGTAAGAGGAAAATATAAACAAAAACATTTACTTATTTACATTTATTTATTTCTCAAAACAACAATATACTGTGTAGTCGGAAAGAAAAATTTGCCCAAGCTATAATTCAGACATAAAACATTTATTAATTTACAAACGTTCCGACTGCCAGCTGCCTTCATCTTAGTGTCTAATGAGACATTTAAACCATGGCAACAGTAGAACAATATCAACGGTCTTTGCGGCATTTCTTCTTTGGCTTACACTGAAGAGCTTTCTTGGGTGCCTAAGGAGAGGAAACAAGATATTTGAATAAGAAGTTAGACCATGTTAACATTATAGTAATGCAATTTATTATTTGTAGTTCAGAAAATGTCCTTGACTGACTGTGCTCTTTCATATAGCTACAGCATACCTTTGAAGGCCTTCTGAGGATGGTCTTACGAAGACACAAGGTCCCGAACAGGCAGGCGCCAAGTATGAAACTCCAGGAAGCCTTCCACCCACTGCCTTCCATCCATGTCAGTGGATCCATTTCTACAAGTTTTTGGGCCCATGATTCTAAGGTCAGGGGTTCCTGGGTGACCTGGGTCAGGGGTTCCTGGATCACCTGAGTCAGTGGTTCCTGGGTCACCAGGGTCAGTGTTTCCTGGGCCAGATGTTTCTGGGTCAGTGGTTCCTGGGTCACCTGGGTCAGTGTTTCCTGGGCCAGATGTTTCTGAGTCAGTTGTTCCTGGGTCACCTGGGTCAGTGGTTCTTGGGTCAGTGGCCCCTGGGTCACCTGGGTCAGTGTTTCCTGGCTCACCTGGGTCAGTGTTTCCTGGGTCACCTGGGTCAGTGGTCCCTGGGTCACCTGGGTCAGTGTTTCCTGGGCCAGATGTTTCTGGGTCAGTGGATCCTGGGTCAGTGGTTCCTGGGCCAGATGTTTCTGGGTCAGTGGTTCCTGGGTCACTTGGGTCAGTGGTCCCTGCGTCACCTGGGTCAGTGTTTCCTGGGTCACCTGGGTCAGTGGTTCCTGGGTCACTTGGGTCAGTGGTCCCTGCGTCACCTGGGTCAGTGGTTCCTGGGTCACCAGGGTCAGTGGTCCCTGGGTCATCTGGATCAGTGGTTCCTGAGCCAGATGTTTCTGGGTCAGTTTTGACTTAAGAAGATTAAATGCTTTAATGATGTCAGCTAATAGGGATCCTAATCTAAAATCTTCTTCTTTGGTAGGTTTCTGTTTGTTCGTGGGAAACCATTCTTGAATCATTATTGATTCATTTCCTACCAAAGGCTCCCTGGTTCTCTCGTGGTGGGGCTTTATTATTATATTAGTCAGGGCTATCAGTCTTTTTGAAAAACTATCCAGCACAGAGATTATGTTCTCCTCGATGGCCAGATCTCTGAACCAAATGTGGTACCAGTTCCTTGGTGGGGCCTGTGACAGTCTACCAGCTGGGGGATGAATCAGGGCCACCCTGGTTCTCACCTGTCGGGTGTTATTCATCCCACTCAGCCAATAAGGCCTGGTCTGTGGATGGACCACACTGAGTGTTGGGACAGGTTCCTGCTGGCCCTCAATGGGTGTGGGTAATGGTTCCTGCTGGACCAGTCTGGATGTTGGGTGTAGAGCCTGAACCACACTAGGTGTTGGTAGAGGCTCCTGCTGGACAACACTAGGTTTAGGTAGAGGCTCCAGCTGGACCACACTAGGTGTTGGTAGAGGCTCCTGCTGAACCACACTAGGTGTTGGTAAATGCTCCTGCTTATCCACACTGAGTGTTGAGAGAGGTTCCTGGTGGGCAGCAACTGGGGTTGGCAAAGGTTCCTGGGCAGTGGTGTGATATGTTTCCTGGGCTTCTCTGGTCCTCAGGCAGTTCAGTGATGTAGCTGTGGTCTTAGCTGTGGTCTCCGCAAGCTCAGCCCAGCAAACAGCATGGCCCAGGTCAGTAATGGGCCTACCCTGCAGGGGTGGAGTGCTGGCCCATTGTTTGGGTACCATGGGAGGCATCAATGTGTCCAGGAAGTCATGAAGATATGGAATCTCAAACTTGATGGCCATCAACATGGTACGGAAGTGAAATGCGAGTGGGTCCTGGACCATACTGGGTGGTGAGAGAGGTTTCTGCTGGGCAACAACTGGGGTCAGCAGAGGTTCCTGGGCACCAATTAGATATTTTTCCTGGGCCTCTCTAGTCCTCAGGCGGTTCAGTGATGTAGCGGTGGTCTTAGCTGTGGTCTCTGAGAGCTCCACCCAGCAAACAGCATGGCCCAGGTCAGTAATGGAACTACCCTGCAGGGGTGGAGTGCTAGCCAATTGTTTGGGTACCATGGGAGGCATCAAGGCGTCCATGAAGCCATTAAAAAAATATGGATTCTCCCACTTGATGGCCGTCAACATGGTAAGGAACCAAAAAGCTTTAAAAAATCTGTTCATAACTAAAGAAGCTGCAAATTCATATAGAGAAAGCAAATAATAAACACACACTCGGAAGATAGTTCAGTTCTGAGACATTTTGCTGCCAGGGTTCTTTATTGTCATGTGTAATGGAATGTTTGATGATGACATCACAAATGGCACATCATCATCTGATCTTGAATGGTGAGAATTAGAATTCTAAGTCCAAATCGAATGTAAAGGAGATGAAATGATGGGTGTCTCTTTGACATCATCAACAAATCATGGATCTAAATGAATGCAAACAACTTTAGCTTGTACATTTCATTTGCATACCATTTTGTCTTCAATACATTGTCACAGAATTTGAAGCCTTGTTAACTCCCCCAAAGAGCACAGTCTGAAAGAAATAAATCAGTGATAGTCCCATCACTAAAATCAATGAAATGTTATGCTGTGCTCGCAAAGCATTTTACATTTGTACAATCCTGGGCCCCTTGCAAAGATATATGCCTGGGCCCCCTCACTTGTAGACACCATGATCATTGTTGCATGCAATGACTTATTATTATAAGATACATTTAGCTTATCAACGGTAATATAAGGTTCAAGGTTACCATTCCCACTATTTGGCTGTGTCCTTGTATAGGGAACATCTTTTTAGCAGGCCCATAGGACTTTTCTGATCAAAGATTGTGTACTACTGTAGTTAGGGAACAGGATGACATTTTGGAGTTATCCTGTGTTTGTAAATCCACCCTTAAATCTGAGAGAAATATGGCTAGTTAGATTCTGTAAATAAGACCTTATGAATGTTGCCAATTCCAGGCCAGTCGCTCCTTTAATTACTCAACACTCCAAAACCGGTTTATGTTGCGACTTTTCACGAAGAGGAACCGCAAAGGAACTATCAACAGTCAAGGACAGTTAGAATCATGACTGGCAACAGCTCCAGCATGGGACGTTCTTCTACTCTTCCCTACCTCTAAGGAAACCCCACCACTGGACATTGGTTGGGACATATGGCTGCTGGAAATGGGGCTTGTATTTTTCAAATAGTGATGGTGCTGTTTTATACATCAGTAATGTTCTGACTATACTTAGGGATCAGTTGAATGCCACCTCGGTGAATAAATGTACCAATTTCCTTACGAAACAGCAAAATCTTTACATTATTCCAAACTTTTGGCCGACCAAGGTATATGAAACTATTTAACAGAGCAGCAAGAAAATGTTACAAATATTAATACAAATCAAATAAATGTTAGGACACATTACTAAAAACAGTATTGTGAATACAGATAAATATTCAAAGTGAATAAAACCTTTCCACAATACTAACCACACAGCAATGCACCTATAGAAAGGCTAAAAACAAATAACAAAACATTTTAAGTCATAGACTACAATATAACAAAAAAATTAAAAACCATATAAAGTAAAGTGGAGAGTGTGTTTGTGTAAAGTGGAGAGTGTGTTTGTGTGTGTGTGTGTGTGTGTGTGTGTGCACAGAGTCAGTCCAGTTCAAGTGTCTTCGTTGGTCAGCAAATTTGATCAGGAAACCAAAAATCCAGTCTCCACATCAGACATCATGTCCTCATTTGCCAGGTAAACCACAGCTTCTCTTCTCTTTAAATTTTCTGAGCAATCAGGTGTCCAGGGTAGGGCTGTGGTGGTTGTGGACGAGTGTAATGGTTTTCGTTTTGGCAATGCCTCTTCTCCCCATGAGAGCGGGTTGGCTCTCCTTTGTTCGTCAGCTGATTTGATCAGGTACTCAAACTCAGCAGAGCGCCAGCTCGAAGAGGAAACCAAAAATCCAGTCTCCATATCAGACATCACGCCCCCAGTTGCCCCGGCAAACTACAACTTCTCTTAAGCCGAGAGTTCTTACAGGCAACTAGCCAAAGCCTGTGAAAGTGCAGTAGACAAGAAATTGACAATGTCAAAGCGGTACAATGTCAAACTGTAAAAATCGTCATGTCAAGTCATGCTCTTTAAATTTAAGGAAGCTAAAGATGTTAGGATAAAGTCAAAAACATATTAAAAGCAATATACATCAATTTTTACATGCGGCCTTATTTTATTTATATTGTAAGAAAAACGAGTCATCACTTCCAATCTAATACAAAACAAAGGTTCTCAAAACATTTTCTTTCTACACAATTATAAACAAACCTGACTCTGGCGGCGCAATCTCTGTTTTTCGATGTCTCTCTGTGCTGCTCTGTCCAGGTTGTCTAACGACGATGTTTCTCCCTTTCTGTCCAGTATCGGCTTGCAGCTGCATCTGAGAAGTCAAGTGTGGTGTTTTAGAAATTATAATATGCTTTATAATCCTTAATTCAATGTTAGAGTTTGCAGTCAGGCTATTTCTTACCTTCAAAGTCAGTCCTGCTCCATTCTTCATCAATACATTTTAGACTAATCTGATTTACCACTAATCCCAGCACACCAGTGTTGTGTGGACTGTTCTTCCTGAGATATGAAAGACAAAATATTCCTTTTCAAGTACAGTATTTGAGCCATCTACCACAGCTGATTTACATATTCAACTAATTCAGTAAAGCAATAAATGTGAAAATCTTTTTTTGCCATGCCCCTTCAACACTTAACAAATAAATGTGTCTATAGATAAATGGTAATTAACAATTTTTGACCAAGTTAAACTCAGTAACAAGGTGTTAACCAATTTATTGAAGTAGGTACAGTATGTATTGTATAGTGTTATTCCCGCAAAATTATTCCTCCCCCAATGCCCACAATTAGGGTTTTATTCAATTTCACTTAACTTATTGTATTACTTTGATCTTGATTTTATCATTTTAGTAGTCTTACGTGTTTTCCATTTTAGTCTTGCCCTCTATGTATTATATGTACTATATTTTACATTATGTATTGTTGCCTTTTATGTATTATTCCTTTAATCATGTATATTATGTATTATTCCTTTAAACGTGGCCACCCCACCCATGTAAATCAAAGGGCCGTCTAACACGTTGGTTCTAGCGCCTGCACGTATAGACTACCTGTATTGAGGCGGATGTTAATCCATCTGCCTCGACTGTAAAGCACTTTGGGTAAACTCCTGTTGTTTTAAATGTGCTAAATAAATAAAAGTGACTTGAATTTCCATCAAGTGGGATATTGGTTACATTTCTCTCACACGTACACACACAGCTCACGCGCAGAGAGGGCGGGTCTTCTGCCTAAAGGACTGGCAACTTGTGTATCTATGTGAACCGTAAGGAACGCCAAAGGGGTCATAATTAATGCGTCCAGAACGCGATTGTTTAGCGCCTGTTAAGCAAACGGCCGCGCCTGTTAAACAAGCGCGTGCGCCGGTTAGCAACGCCTGTTAAACTATGGAAGCCCAAGTAAGTCAAAAACATGACACATTACGGCGTCCCACGTCGTCCAATGACACGCAAAATACGCCGTTCCCCAGTAAACCGCCGTCCAAAACGGCGTTTTCGCTGTTGTTAAACGGCGTTTGTGACGCCGTCCAAGTGCTGCAATAAGCGCCGTCATTTACGGCGTCTCCAATCACTCATCTCGCCGTCCAAAACGCCATTTCCCCTGTTCTACACGGCGTTTGCGACGCCGTTGTTGGTGTCAATAAGCGCCGTCATTACCGCGTTCAGTATCCCTTAACAGCGTTATTGACGTCTGGTTTCAATTGCTTATTTGGATTTTGCATCAACCACATGGCTAGATTTCAACCAATCGCTGAGGAGAACAACTTTGAAACACGGAAAAATAACAAGAACAGCAGCAAGTAAAACTGCACTATCTGCAGGTATGTTGGACATTTTCTTATGACTTTGGCTTACAACATGTAATAAGATTGTTTTAGTGCTGTGCATTACTAGCTAGATGTTGTGTTAGTAATGAAGCTGAAATGACATTTTCACTCTGAAGCTCTACATTGAACCGCGGCAACTTTTATCTAACTACAGCTGGTTAGCTCGCTAGCTTGATGGTTCCTGCAAGTGGCTTTAATTGTTTTATAATCAAGTAGCTGGATTGTCTAGTTTGCTCTTACTTGTATGCTAACAGGCTGTGTCCAAATGCATACACTGGTTTTAGGTGTTGTGCAGAACGTTCTGTGTTAAATTTAGTGTCTGTCACCTTCATGAATTGGGGAAAGCTGGTTTTAGCTAGCTAAATAGTGTCTTTAGTTATGACCTTTAGTTATTGCCAATAGCTTTTCTGTCTTGGTTGTAATACTATCCATGTTACATGGCTTTAGGGAACATGGTTGTGTCTATGGCCTGGTAACAGCAAAAATCAGTGTTTTACAATTCAGTGATACAAAACAAGGTTTTTCCTGACAGTTATGTAACATCTCTTCCCTACTGTTGGTTTTAGGTGTTGTGCAGAACGTTCTGTTAACATTAAGTGACTGTTACATTCATAAACTAGGCAAAGCTGGCTTTAGCTAGCTAGATAACGGTTATGCCTTTAGTTGTGAAGCCAAGTACTTCACAATGGCTTTTCTGTTGGTTTATTGTCTTGGTTGCAATAGTACCCATGTTATATGGTTTTAGGGAACTTGGTTGTGTGTATAGCCTGGTAACTAAACATCCAGCAAAAAGCAGCCTGTTTTAGAATTCATTGAAACAAGTTTTTTTCCCTGACAGTCCCTACTGTTTTTCCCTACTGTTGTCCCTATCTGTACTCTCTTGCTATCATTTTGTGCCATGTTTGACATCCCAGTTCAGTTTGTCTGACTCACCTGTTACTGTACAGTACATCATCTCCAACGCATTGTTCTAAAGTATGTATTCCCAAATCACACGCATGCATTTCATTTTCAAATGTATTACAAACACTTATTAACAATAACAAATATTCCTAATGTATAGAAATGCCACCTAATTAATAAATTAAATAAACATATGTTGCCTGTGTTTACAGAGACGGTGTTGCATCCAATTATGGATCTATTTGGCTTCCTCACACATCTCTGGGGTTGAAGGACAGCTCTCTCTCTGTGCATTGCTCCTGAATATTGAACACAGTAGAAGCAGTCCCCAGGTGTTGATATGTAAGAACAACCTTTTGCTATCTTTATCCTGAGACTTAATTCTGTCTGCTGCAAATCTTCAGATATCAAGAGAAAAGAGGGTCTTCATGGCAAGAGGGTACATGTTCTCTCTAAATCTGAGGAAAAAACATTTGAAAAAGTAATTTAGTGGCAAGAAAATGGCACTCGTTCACCATTAAACATTTCTATACATACCAAAGTTAAAATGTTATGTTTTTGCCATCATCTAAATGATCATACAAAGACAACGTGCTCACATTTATAGGATACCTTAGGTCAATGATAGCCAACAGCTTGTGGTCTTAATGAAGGAGTGTGTCAGTAAATTTACCTGTTGGATTGATAACACACAAAAAATAACACAAACATACAACCAATACCGAAGTTGTCCCGGACAACAATGTAAAAGTCAAGAGATATGCAATACAATAATATGTAAGATGGTTGTGTATAGAACACAGGTTACTGTAGCCTTTTAACCAAAGGTGGTTAAAGTACTTCCCCATGTTTCACCAGAGTACTTGACTTTGTTCACTGCTTTTTACTATGATTATTTTAAGAAGTGTAAGAGATTTTACTATGACCAGGCTAAGAAGTGTAAGGGTTGTTAGTCCACGGGACCTCCCTTGGCTACCTCCCCAGGGTGTTGCTGTGTAGCCAAAGATGCTCCTGCAGTCTAGGCCACTTCCTCCAGTGCACATGTACAGCTGAGACATGGTTTGAACCTGTCCCATTACTCTTTGAGCAAAAAATAACTTTGACAAATTTTCTGTTTAATAAAGCACAATGATGGTAGTGATGCTGTTAACTACCAAAGAAGTGGGGTTGTGGCCAGAGATATTTTGTAACACCTGTTAAGTGCCAGTTCCTGCATTCTAGAGCCTGGAATAAAAGTGGAAACAGTGAGTGATTAAGTAATATTCCAAATATTTGAACAAGTATATAATAGTGCTGTGTCACTTCCATTCTTTAAAGAGAACCCTGTAGGTGCTGATATTGTTTCACTGCACATAATGTAACATCACATTACATTGTCACATATTTATCACATGTTTAACAGTGAAGGCCCCAATTACAAAATGTGCTGTCATATATAAACCCTTGAGGGGCAGTTTGAGATGTTCAAATTACACAAGCTATATTGAGTTTTTTTTTTTCCCATGTTTGGTCATTATCTAGCTCAGCACTGAGAATGAACCCTTTTTTCAACATCATCCAGTTTTTGCCACAGGAAAAAATTCCTGGCTGGCTACATACTTAGGTCTGTTTAAGCTAAGAAATTAATTGGGTTTTGGCGAGAGTTAGCCTCTGCTTCTTTTTCTCTGTCTATAACCTGCCTTCACTCTTTGGTTTCCGAGCGGTCCTAAAGGACATCTGTCCCACTTTTTACCGGATAGCCTAGCCGACCAAGAAGAGAGAATGTTCCTGACTGAGTGATTGACTGACTGACTACCCACTGTTAAATAGCGTAGTGGTTAGAGATACAGACTGCCACCCAGTAGACCAGGTATTGAATCTGGCCAGGGACAATAAAGATTAGCTGAGAACAAGCAGCCTACAAGCATCAGCAGCTACAAACAGTAAACCAAGCAAACAAGAAAAATACAGTCGCATCGGCTGAACTGTCTGTAGAGACATTTGTAAAAAACAAAAGCACTGCAAAATGCATAGACATCTGGTGGACATGAGGTGTTAGGGCAGAGTGACCGACTCAACCCGCAGGTGTCTTAAAAATAACAAGAATGTGCTCATCACGCACCAGTGCCATAAGATGATGGCATGCCTATTCTGAATGCTACACCATAGGGAAACTGTGCATGTGCGTGTGCGTGCGCGTGCGCGTGCGCATGTGTGTGTGTGTGCATCAATGCCACCAGTTACATGCGTGACAAACACTGCCTCCTAAAGAACAAGCCTGTCACACATTTCACTCACCTTTAACCACTGTCCTGTCTTGTGTGTGTGTGTGTGATTGTGTTTAAGTGTCACTACTAAGCAATGAATGATAAAACGTGACTATTAGCCCTAGGTCCACAGAGATTATAGACTACTGCATCAATAGGGATTATAGGCCTGCTGTATGTAATGTATAATATACCTTTTAACCTTTGTAATTGAATTCAATCAATATACAATGTTCACATATGGGAGGTTTCCATAATGATTTGAAATTCCCTTAATCAAAATGAATATTTATTTGTCATCTTAACTTCATTCTTAACCAACAGGCATACAAGCCACAAAACCTGACCTGATCGAGCTTCCAAACTTGATAAGATGATGAACTCTTGGGGTCCTTCTAATCCACAATAAGTTCAATACCTCAGCTGAGTTATTTATATATATATTTTTTTTTTGACACAGCCTCAGTGGGGGAAGTGAGGATGGATGCAGAGATGGAGAGTCTCAGTTTTGTTCCACACTGTTTCAAAGCTGCTTTAGTTTTATCTTCATGTTTTGATCGTTTTTAATCAATGACAGAGAGGGGTCTTATCCGCGGGGTCGGTCATGTTCAGTTGTAAAAATCTATCTGAAGAGTAGTGGCTTGCCGGTTAACCATAATACTGGCTAAATATGTAAGTGTAAACTGAAACATATCAAGTTATCACTGGATTTCTATCCACAATGTCACTCTGTTTCCTCAATCGTATGTTGTTTGGCCTGATCATCAAGGGTAAGGAGACATATTGGAAGGGGTCAGAAAACTCAGTGTGGTGCCAGGACAGCAATATTTTCCTCAACGTTAGCAAGTTACAGGAACTTAGTGTGGACTACAAGAGACAGAGGGGCAAGAGTACCTCTACCCAAAATAATGGGCTTAAGTGGGGTGGGCTGAGGCGTTTCTCCTTAATGCCAAAAAGCAACATCGTCCATAGAGAGCCAAACAGCTGTAAAGAAAGCATTTCAGCGCCACATCCCCCTTAAGAGGCTGAAAAGACGTTGCATGATCAGATCTTCAATGTTCTACAGCTGCATCGTTGAGAGCAGCTTGACAGGCTGCATCACTGCTTGGTATGGCAACTTGAGCTCGAACGCAAGGTGTTTCAGAGGGTGTTGCGAACGTCTAAGTCGTCATCTGGAACAAACTTCCTGTCGTCCAAGACCACTACACCAGGCAGTGCTAGAGGAATGACGCCAGCCACCTAAGCACTAGACTACCACCTTTGCCTCACTATGGTATATAGTAGTACCAGTACCTCAAGTTGGTTCTGCCCCCTAACTATTAGACTTTTACACAACCAACCACACAAGACTCTGGCCATAAACACACACATTTTTATTCTAATTCAGAGGGTATATCCCAAATTTTCTCCCACCTTATGGACATTACAGCAATAGTGCACTGAACTCGTGCCTTACTATCACCTTTGGTCGACCAGCTTGAACTGTGTAGAATATTTGAACCAAGGAAATGACAGATGGATTTGGCCAGCCGCCGCTTGTCATTACTCATTTCAGGAGAGATAATTGGGTGTCTCGGTGATACCTATGGACCAGAGGAAGAGTGACATCTTTTCATTTCCCAATGCCGGTTCATATTCTGACGACCAATAGAAATGCAGTATTTTCAGACGAGGGTTTTTATGCACACAAATAATTTTAAACAGAATCATCCCACTATTGCCGCAGATATATTATGGACATTTTCTTGTTACAGTGACGAAATTGATAAACAGCCAATATAATGGCGTCTAGCGACATATTACTTGCTAATAAGCTTTTAAAGCGGCCAGTGGAAAAAGTCATACAGTTCATAGATGATATTTGTGGTGGAGGTAAACTTAATAAGAAACATTACTCAGTTTAACGCTAGTTAATGGTGTCAAACAAAATATTCAAACTTGGAGTGATGGTAGTGAGTGAAAATAATTGAATGGGAAGAGGCTATACTAATGCCCGGCTTGTGTGGTGTTCGGTGGCGTAGTGGTTAACGACAATTCCTTTCACGTGAGCAACCCGGGTTCTATTTTCGAGAGGGCAGCCATGATTAACACATTTTATTGCGGGCCGGCTGAACTAGGCTTGCCTGGTTTCTTGTTTTAAAAGCAATATAAATTCACATTCACCCAGTGGTGTAGTGCAGGGTATACGCTTTATACCCAGTTTTTTGTCAGCGGGCATAGCGTATACTGGTTTCTTACTGATGCGTATGAATGTAGTACAGTGAACGTATATACAATATACATTATTTTTATGGTAGATAAAGCATGCAAAAAGTAGCATACAAAAGCCAGTCGCATAATTATTACAAACGCAACATTTTAAAAACAACCAATAAATAATGTGCCGAGACCGACGTATGACATAGCTCTGATTGGCTGGTTATTTAGAACCTCACGTTACTTCACTTAAGTCAAATATTTTTGCCTGCCAGAATATTCAGGGTTTTTTTTTCCCGAGGCAAAATTATATTTCAATAGGCTTTACGTTACTTCCGAAATACATTATGAAACGAACTCATCAAATAACTTTGTCATTTGTCCAACCAAATAAACATAGTCGAGCAGCAGACAAAACTGCCAGCTCTGCTGGTGCCCTTCCAGATTTTGAAATATTTTGATATACCGGATAACCGGATCCTCCATGGGTACAGACTTTACCGTACAGTATATCAGTAAATTAAGTATTTTTGCCTTAAATCAGTTTGTCAATGTTGCGGTTTGGCGGTACTCCCTCGTTAACTGCCTTATCTAGCTAATGTTTTTTAGCTAACTTTACTTTTGACAATTTTTGAGTTTTGGAAATGGTAGCTAGTTCAATTGGAAAATGCGGGTAGGGCAGCTGACATCAGGACTGGTAGCCAGTTAGCTAGATTTCTTATTTAAAACCTTTCAGCTTTCATATGGCCAAGATTGGATCATACTGTACACAGCTTGCTATTTTAATACAATATTGCAATCTTGTGGTGCAAATTGGTCATCTTATTTGCACTTCCACTGTAAATTACTGAGTATACTGTGTTTTTTGTTCTTCATAGACACCAATGATTGGCCAGACCTATAGACAGTAAAGTAGGTGAAAGATTTACTAAGAAGTCCAAAAACCTCTGGTTAGAATGCAAGAAACTGGGTAGGTTAGGGTAGTTCAAAGACTTGGTTTCCAATGTATCTATGATGCATGTATTTCAAATATGTATTTCAAATACAAAATAGAATTTTGTCATTTGTATTTGATGAAAATGGCTTCATATTTTGTATCAAAATACTTTAGTGTTTTGTATTTTGTAGCTTAAAAATACTGTAAAATTGTTTGTGAAAAGTCTAAATGATGACATCATAAAAATCCTGCCTCTGATTGGTGCCTACTCAGTAATTTGTCCAGACTTGTTGAGATCAGAACAGAAAAGGCATCCATACCTGAAGAAGAAGGTCAAGGTGAGAAACGTGTACTTGGTATCTTTGGAGCAGTATCCCCTAATCAAGCACCTTGTTGGAGGTTTAACACAATCATCCCACCCTCAGCTCTAGTAGAGCGTTTATTTTCTTTTGCTGGACTGATCAACCGGACCCATCAACGATGTCTAAATGCCTCACCTTTTAAAAAATTAGTTGTGCTTAAAGGCATCAGTAGCTAAAGAGACCTCTGCAATGTAGGCCACAGGGCACACACTCTCATTCAATACACTCCCTCTCTCACACACACTCACTCAATCACATGCTTACTTTCTCACCCACACTCATGCATAAGGATTGACTGTTTTTGGTAGAACCTTTCAACTGTTTTGGAATACCTGGTCTGTGGTATTCTCTATTATATTATTCTCTATTGGAGTTTAAGTAAATGTTCTTACTACACTATTAATGTGTATGTCCTCTATACCTATATTCTGCATCTCTCAATAGAGTCAGTGGTTGGAGTTGGGTTAATACTCCTTGACAACTTCTTTTGCTACTTTCTGGCTACATTTAAAATCAAACATATTGATCATTTAACAATCGTCGACAAAGTGCTGAAATGTTTGGTTTCAACTTCCAAATAGGTAACCCATGATTTTTAAATAAATAATTGATTGCTAAATGATTGTACTCTAATTGTGGCTGTTTAATATCCTATTACAAAGTAGCTGTTTAATAGGATCATGATTTTGCATACCATTGCATGAATGCCTGCCTGACACATAATCAGTTGTATTCTTATGAATGACTTGTTTGTCATTGAGTCAGTGGTGCTGATGCAAAGTAGGCCCTTCATTACCAAACACCAAGTAACTAAATTAGGATACAATTATGAGTCATTAGCAAAATCCCAGGTTTTTCACTCTTTTCCAGGAGGGTCACATTGACCTGTCTGTAATATTGGGGGGGTCATGACCCCCCGTGCCCCCTAATTCTACGCCCCTGATTACAGTATACCTACTTCTCCGGGCACCACTATACCACTGGATTACAGTATACCCACTTCTCTGGGTACCACTACACCACTCCATTCACCTTTCATGCGGCCTATTTACTTTTCATCCTCGCCAGCAATATTGTGTAGGTCCCTGGCCGCACGCTATGAAAATGGGGGAAATCTTGGCAATTAGCAAATTATAAAATTTCTAATAAAATTACAAACCGCACAAATCTAACATAGGTACTGTAGTTAAACGTTCAACTACATAATATATTTTCGTCTTGCTCGACGAAGACCAGGTCCCGTGCCTGGTCTAAATACAGTAAAGCTGGAATAAATACAGTAAATAGTCTGGTTAATTTGCTAGGTATGTATGTGTATAATACGCCCTCCTACTGATTGGCCATCGAAACATACAGTCTGCAGAGACCACAAATATAGGAGCATCCGGTTTTCAGCGATAAGTTAGTAAACAACGATGACGTATTTTGTGGGCGGTGCTGAACTGGTGGCAGAAAGTGACAGCAACCTCTTTACAACATATAGGAATATGGATCCTGGAATACGGATCCTATGCATCCTGACGCCTACTCCAGCTGTTTTGTAAAGTAAATGTCATTTCACAGATATAATAAATGTAGCCAATTAATTGAATCCGAGTGATCTAAGCTAAACCGTCTAAGTATGAGCAATTTGGTTTGTTTGCATGCTAATTCTGTTTACATGCTAGCTAAAGTTGCTAATGTTGGTCAATGGTGTTAACCATTATGAAATAGCCTACCTTGTATGCCAGCTTTGTGGTTGCTGCTGTTACTCATTTATCGTTATTATTATAACTACATCATTGGACAGTGGACAAAGCCTTGCCTGATATGAAATGAGCACTGCAGAGAGGAGCTGATTTCATCAGTCCAGTCTTTCTGTGCAATGGCTTGTAACCATAATCATCTGCATTTAGCTTCAAATGGTGGCTGCAAGTCAACCAATCTTACTTCCAACACTTGAATAAAATCATGCCCTGTACACAAAAAAGGCCTTTTTCATGTGCATGTCACACAATCTAGTAAGCAATTTGTCTACTTCACGAAAACCTGATACTTTATTACGTTTTACTGGTAATACATAAAGAATTATGTGGTGGTTTCTTAACATAATAAAATGCTATTATTGTTGGTTTGGTTATGTAGAATAACAGCATAGTTTGCCTTGAGATAGGGAAGACAGAGAGAGAGAGAAATACAGCACTGTGCAAGAGTTTTAGGTGGGTATAAAAAATGCTATACCCGGTATTGGCTAAAAACCAATACCCGGCTATAAGTAAAACTGCTTTAAAAAATAGACATGTAATTAATAATTTATATTTATCAATTAACAAAATTTAAAGTGAGTGAACAGAAGAAGAATCTAAATCAAATCAATATTTGGTGTGACCACCATTTGCCTTCAAAACAGCATCAATTCTTCTAGTTACACTTGCACAGAGTTTTTGAAGGAACTCGGCAGGTAGGTTGGCCCAAATATCTTGGAGAACTAACCACAGTTATTCTGTGGATTAAGGCTGCCTTAGTTGCTTCACCAAATGCAGCCCCAAACTTGCAGGGAACCTCCACCATGGTTCACTGTTGCCTGCAGACAATCATTCATGTGCTGCCCTCCAGCCCTTCGGCAAACGAACTGCCTTCTGCTACAGGCAAATATTTAACATTTTGACTCATCAGTCCAGAGCCCCTGCTCCCATTTTTCTGCACCACAGTTCCAGTGTTTTCATGCCTATTTGAGTCGCTTGGCCTTGTATCCATGTCAGAGGTTTGTCTTTTTGGCCGCGAGTCTTCCAAGAAGACCAGACTTTCCTCAGCTGTAGACGGATGTACCAGGGTCCCACAGTTTTCTACTAATTCTGAACATCTTGGGAAGGTAAGTAAGCATGATGTGTGTCTTTCATCTCCTGCAGTAAGTTTCCTTGGCTGACCACTGTGACTACGGTCCCCTTGTTAGCTGAGTTTGTCTGTTCCTCACCCGGTTTTATTCCTCCAACACAACTATTTCAGTTAGATTAGTTTAGATTCAATTATATTGTCATTGAACAGTACAGAACAAGAAGTACAGAACAACAAAATGCAGTTAGCATCTAACCAGAAGTGTAAATAGAGGAGGGCAGATTTACAAGTGTTAAGTATACAGCTCCGGTAAAAATTAAGAGGCCGCTGCACTTTTTTCTTTCCTTTCCAAAAATTTAGAAAATAATAGTTTTATGGGTACAAATGGCAAATTCTAAATGGCATTGTAGATGTGCAAACGAGGCAAATTGAAAGAGTAAGTTAGCATGCGCAACCGAAATGCAAGGATAGCAGAAGTGAGGTTCCTGAGGTAGACACGCACCTGTAACAACTGAAAACCTCATTTATCAGACTATACAAGGCAGGTGTCAGTTAATGGTTGTTTTAACCTGAATATTGATTTGATGATCTTTAGCAGCCGTTTGGTATAATTGTTTAATCATACACCTGATTATATGCCTACAAAATCTCTGACTTTGTGCAAGCATTCTTACGTTACAGCATTTTTTTCCCACCTGCCTAAAACATTTGCGCAGTACTGTATATGTATCAGAGTGTGCTCCTTTGCACAGCTTGGAGGCACAGGAATAAGTAGTTAACTGTGCAGATCCTGGAATGTCATTTATTGGTGGTCATTATTACTTTACGGGATACAGCATTTGTACCATCATAAATAAGAAAATAAATATGGCCACAGCGTTTTATTTGTCAATTTTTGACCACTACCTATTAGTTTCCATAGTGTTTGACCGATATTCCTCCAATGCTTTGATGCAAAATATTTAACGCATTTGTATAAACAAATTCTTAACCTAAAATAATGTATTTTCTGACTTACACATTTTGTTTGACACAGTGTTTTTTACGAGATTTAACATTTTCCATGGTAATTAAGTGATAATGATAAAGTGAAGGTCGATGAAATAGTAATTCCCATCTGGTCAACGTTAAAGCTAGCTAGCTGCCCTGTAGGATAAACTAGATTGGCTAAATAGAAACTTTGAGGAAGAAGTTGGGTGAAAAAGTAAATTAACTAAATGTGCAATTACAAACTGAAACAATATACTTCTGTTATCTGTAATGAACAGGTCATATTTTACAATCTCCAAAATAAATGTGATCTTTGACGAATAGGCAGGCTCTGCTCCTTGCATTATAAACACTACTCTTGTCTTGCAAGTTGCGGATGAAGATTGCATGAAAAGGCTTAGATATAATAGAACCCTTTTACATCAGATTATAGCAAATAGATCAATTAGGCAGCCATCTTATCTGGGATCTGTTCTAAACCAGCTGCAATAGAAAGATATGGTAGAAGTGCCATTTTCAGTTTTTATAATGGTTAGATTACCTTAATGTTAGTTAAAATAACCACTTTCATGCATAGCACATTGCATACACTTTTCAAAATATTAATAAACAAATGTATTAATTTAGGTGTACAAAATGATTGTGACATATCTAAAGCAGGAAGACAAAATATACATTTAAATACAGTGCAAATGTATATTTCATGTAACCTACTATTTTTATGTATTGTATTTTCATACAAATATTGTCGTTTAATTTCATTTTACAAATTACTATTTTAGTTATAGGACTTTTGACCACAATGACTGGTGTTAAGTGTCTTGACTTTTCCAACTGGTCCCAGGTAACATGGTGGACCTATTGGGACATCAGATAGAACTATAAATCCCATCTATGCTTTATATATATGATAGAGCAAATTCGATTGCGTCTTGATGGGTATGAAGAGGTTAAACTCAAATCTCCTATTGTTGCTAAGCAACGAGTCACAAAATAAGCTTGGCAGCGAATATCAGGAGTAGGTAATTGTAAATCTAGCTCACACCAACCTCTTCCCCTAATTTAACCCTCCAATGAAATAATAAACATATTTGAGTATAAACGCAAGCAACAGTTTCTTTGCAAGTGAGAAACACCCACGGTGGAAACAGAAACAACCACAAATCTGTGTGTGATACAGAAAGAGAGAGACTGAAAGAGAATTTGGCCAGAGGCTTAATTCGTGAGTCATTATTTTTTTTGTTTTTGCAAGAAATATTTTCACATTTTCTTTTAGCTTTTTCTTTTAGTCAATGCATTTCTTTTACACTTCATATTTAATTAAAAAGTAATACGTAGCCCTACATTTTCACATTACATCCTCATACACTTCAGACAAGGTTATTGTTTTCATATTTTGAAAAAGATTTAAGTTTTGATTCAGCAAATGATAAGTATATACAAATAATTAGTGTGGATTTAGAACTACATACATTTGTTTTTTTTATTATTTTTGCCTTTCTGTTACAACACCTCATATGGAAACTTGGTTTATTCCATAAATCCTCATATTCCAACAGCAATTAAACAATATATACAGCTCTGGAAAAAACTAAGAGACCACTGCAAAATTATCGGTTTCTCTGATTTTACTGTTCATAGGTATGTGTTTGAGTAAAATGAACAGTTTTGTTTTATTCTAAAAACTACTGACAACATTACTCCCAAATTCCAAATAAAAATATTGTCATTTAGAGTATTTATTTGTAGAAAATTACAACTTGTCAAAATAAACAAAAAAAGATGCATTGTTTTCAGACCTCAAATAATGCAAAGAAAACAAATTAATATTCATTTTTCAACAACAAAATACTTATGTTTTAACTTAGGAAGAGTTCAGAAATCAATATTTGGTGGAATAACCCTGATTTTTAATCACAGCTTTCATGCGTCTTGGCATGCTCTCCACCAGTCTGTCACATTGCTGTTGGGTGACTTTATGCCACTCCTTGCACAAAAATTCAAGTAGCTCGGCTTTGTTTGATGGGTTGTGACCATCCTTCTTCCTCATTGAAAATGGAAAATTCCAGAGGTTTTCAATGGGGTTCAGGGCTCGCCATGACAGGTTCTTGATCTGGGTCCATCCACACCTTGATTGACCTGGCTGTGTGGCATGGAGCATTGTCCTGCTGGAAAAAACAATTCTGAGAGTTGGGGAACATTGTCAGAGCAGAAGGATGCAGGTGTTCTTCCAGGATAACCTTGTACTTGGCTTGATTCATGCGTCCTTCACAAAGACAAAACTGTCCGATTCCAGCCTTGCTGAAGCATCCCCAGATCATCACTGATCCTCCACCAAATTTCACAGTGGGTGCAAGACTTCAGCCCTGCCCCTTGGAGCCTGTTTCGAACTGTCCTCACCGTGCACTTCACCCCAGCTGCTGTTTGCCATTCTTTTTGTAGGTCACTTGATGTCATCCTCTGGTTGTTGAGTGACATTCGAATGAGTTGTTGGTCATCTCGGTCAGTGGACAGTCGTTTTCGCCCTCTGCCAGTCTGTAGCTTTGTTGTCCCCAATGTCTGTTGCTTGACCTTGTTCTTATGAACCGCCGTCTTTGAATTTTTCAGGATGGAAGCAACCTGACGCTCACTGTATCCCTCTGCCAGTAAAGCCAGAATTGAACCCTTCTTTTCCTCACTCAAAGCTTTTCTTTTCAACTCTTTTGTCATGCTGAATAGTTAAAATAGTTATTTTATATTTTTTGTTTTTGCCATCCAGCTGGTCCTATTGCAAGAGGATAGTGATGACCACAGCAGTGGTTTTTATACTTTTCAGTTTTATAACCTGCGGGAAGGAACGTGAGACCCGGTTTGACATCACCGCCACCACTGTCTTCTGTCCCGAGAGCTGCAGGGGCACTCCGACAAGCCCTCGCGAGTGTTGCGGCAGGGGCTCTTCATCCCTCCTCCCAATGACCCCCATAGCCCCCCCCCAAAAAAAAAACTTCTTGGGGGTCTTCTGGGCTTGGCCTTGGGGTCGCTCTGGATCCTCATGGGTCCAAATCTGCATGGTCCTGGTTGGGTGGTTCTTTCTGTCACAGTGGCGGAGGCAGGACACAGGCGCGGAGTTGAAACATCCTTTTATTTTCACACACAAAAATAACAAAAAGTGTAGCACACCACAAACTGAATGCAAACACAAACAATGAACCACCACGCAAAAGACCAAACGGGCAACTTAAATAGGCTCCCCAATTAGAGGCATCCCCTGGCAGCTGCCTCTAATTGGTGACAATCAAAACGGCAGCACAAAGATGCCTCTGTGATCAGGCCCTGACTGTGGCCCCCAGGCGCACAGAGATGCCTAGAGGCCCCCAGCTTTTACAAAGTAATCAATAATAATTGGCCATTTAATTCCATGTGACTACATTAAGCGATAAAGGGGTCCAATTTTACATTCAATGAATGAGTAGAATGAAAATCATTTAAAATTTGTGGTCTATTAGAAATGTCTATGTTTTCCATGAAAACATACACAAAATTAGGTTGAATAGGAAATTATATATAATATGTAGTCATTGACACGGTTAGAAATAATGATTAGGTTAGAAAAAAGTTTGAAAGAATATTCTTTTCCTTTGAAAGGACATTTCTAAGTGACCCCAAACATGGGAACGGTAGTGCATATTTGAAACTTTTTCTAATGCCTGGAGCATCCACAGATTTGGCAAAAAATGTATGTGACTTAAACGCCACCTTTCTTATGTTGCATTTATCCTACAGTTATCTGTCACTATAGAACTGGGTGGTTCAAAACTTGAATGCTGAAGGCTGAAAGCCAGGGAATATGAGACCATATACTGTAGACGTGATAAAACCATATTGATTTTTAGATATTCACATAGGTAGTGATGCCTTTTGTTAGTCAAGTGCACGTCCAACACTTCCTGGCCTTTTTGAAGTAAGAACGTAGCCTAGTAACTCTTAATAAATAAATATTTATAACTGAGTATCAGATATTTCAATTAGAAATATGATTGATAAAAATAGCTCTCCTCAACACAATCAAAAAACCTGGTGGGACATCTCACAACTACATTAATAAGGTCAATTGGCAACAGGTCAGTTACATGATTCGGTATGAAAAGAATGTCCCAGAGTGGATGAGTCTTTCAGAAGATCAGGAGGGGTGCACCACTCTATGAAAGACTGCGTGGGCAAATAGTGCAACAATTTATGAATAACGTTTCTCAACATAAAATTGTAAATTGTTTGGGGATCTCATCATCTACGGTACATAATATCATTAAGAGATTGAGAGAATCCGGAGAAATCTCTGTACACAAGGGACATGGCTAAAAACTAATATTGGATGGCTGTGATTGTTGGGCCCACTCCATTAGGCGGCACTGCATTAAAAACAGACATGATTCTCTAGTGGACATCACTGCATGGGCTCAGGAACACTTCCAAAAACCATTGTCTATGAACACAGTGCATCGCTGCATCCACAAATGCAAGTTAAAACTCTACCATACAAAGAAAAAACCATACATGCCAAACCACATTCTACATGTATTACAACAGCATGGCTCCGTAGTAAGAGTCCAGGTGCTAAATTGGCCTGCCTGCAGTCCAGACCTGTCACCCATTGAAAACATCTGGCGCATTATAAAATGAAAATTACGACAAAGTGGATCCCAAACTGTTGATCAGCTGAAATCCTATATCAAGCAACAATGAGAAATTTTCACTTTTTGAAAGTGAAATTTTCATTTCACTTTCAAAACTACATCAATTGGTCTCCTCAGTTCCCAAATGCTTACAGAATATTGTTAAAAGAAGAGATGATGCAACACAGTGTTAAACATGCCCCTGTCCCAGCTTTTTTAAACATGTTGCTGGCATCAAATTCAAAATGGGCATGTATTTTTCCAAAAACAACGCAATTTCTCAGTTTCAACATTTGATATGTTGTCTTTGTACTATTTTCAATTAAATAGGGGAATGAGTGACTTGCACATCATTGCATTCTGTTTTTATTAGCATTTTATGCAGTGTCACAAATTTTTGAAAACAGGGTTGGAGGTTGTTTTTGACACAACAATGTTGATCATGCCCATGTGGTGTTCTGTGTCTGGCTGTACTAACTATAAGTAAGTTAAATCTATCACATTGTGTTTGGCTGGTGCCACTACTCAATGCAGCCAAATGTAGCTATACCAAATCACGGGTAAATAGCAACTTTTGGATATTATGGACACTATTGACACATTTATCCCACTAGTGCCATGCCAGAGTCTTTTATATTATGGAAAAACATTTACAACTTGTAAATGTTTCAATACAGAATATCTGGTTAACTGCAACTGCATACATAGTCACTATTGTAAAATTGTATTGCTACTGGTGTTAGAACGTATAAGTTAGATAAACACAAAATTTGTTTTAATTGCTAAATAATTCTTTTTTTAATTGATAGAGGAAAATGTAAAATGATTCTTTGTTTTATGGCACTACGTTTAAATATTCTTGATGTATACTTTACACTGGTAAAAACATTAACAATTCCAATGAAGGGTATGAACAGTTTAAACCATTTTCAGTCTCATGGGTTGCAAAGTTGGAGTTTGCCTACACCGATAAATTACATTGTCTGTCCAGACCTTTGCCGCCTTAAATGTTTTTCTTACCCGCCCTTGTCAAAAACAGATTGATTCCCCCTCATTAACACCATCAGTGTTATGACATGTGACACTGTTTACATTATTTTAGCTTTCTGGTTAATTGTCAATTCAACAATTTCTGGTGCTTCTTACAAACAATAGCAATCAAAATGTTTTGCAGATCTACAGCTATGAGCCATATAGTAGCCATGGGTGAGTCAAGCTTAAAACTCTGTAAACTGGTGTTTGTCCAGCCATGAAATGAAACATTCAAAAAATGGCTCAAGTGCTATGCTGAATGTCTGAAAACAACCCCTAGCCATTTCCTCCTTTTCTGTCAGATACAAGCCAATTAGCTTGATTTGTGACCTGGAAGGTGGTTGATTATACCTCAGCAACTTTGCAATTGTAAAGCTAAGGGGGGTGGGGGGTTCAATTATCAAAATAGGGTATTTAACGGTTTTATTTTAGTTTGTTAGAATTTCTTTTCACTTGGATAATGTGGGTGACTGCGTGCATATAAAATCAGAAGAAGTCAGATTCTACAGCTCCGGAAAAAATTAAGAGACCACTGCTCCTTTTTCTTTCCTTTCCAAAAAAGTCGAAAAGGAAGGTTTTGAGTGAGGAAAAGGAAGGGTTAAAATTAGGAGACCACTGCAAATTAAACGCTTCTGTTCTTCATTCAAAACTTTCCTTTTCAACTTTTTTGGAAAGGAAAGAAAAAGGTGCAGTGGTCTCTTAATTTTTTCCGGAGCTGTATGTGTTTTTCGGTTCAGGCTGTAAGGCAAAAAAGGTATACAGTTTGAATATCAATACCCACTGTATGTGAACCTGCAAGAGAATTATAATAGAATGTATCGTTTAAAAAAACATTTTAAAATGTTGACCCTCATGTTACACACTGGACTGGTCCCTTTATTTAAAGAATCATCCAATTACACACTTTCCAGCTGATTTTTGTAGTTGACATACAGTAAGTGTAGTTGAAAGAAAAGCAAAAAGTAGAATTGTTACATAACTCATAACATTAAATTAGATTCAGAGAGAAATTACCTCAAAGCACATTGCCAATTAGTCTACACGGCAACTCAGAACTAAATGCAGTATAGAATAAATCAAAAATAATGAATAATAGGATATATATGGGTTTCTTGTCTCTTATGAAATTTATTTGTGTAAAAAATAATGCGATAGAGGAAGTGCGTGGGTAATAGGTTTCTTATCTTTGTCCTTCATTAAATATATATCTGATAAATCTTTTGTATTCTTTCAGACTAAAAAGAATCTAACTGAGCATTGTATTACCTCCCGCACAGAATCCAATACAACTACGGAGCACACAGAGCAAAGATTTTCAGCGTTGACCAAACTGTCAATCAAATGTCTGGTTGTAAAAAATGTTTTCATAATCCAAATGAGGAAAAAGTAGTAGGAGTATTTACAACTTTTAATATAAAAAAATTGTGAGCTTGTTCTTAAAGACAAAATGCATGGTAAACGCTAATGCAAAACACTTTGGATTCTCTGTCACATCCACCTTGGATGGCTTTGGATTGTGGGATTGTTGACGTGCTGTACACTGTTTGCTGTTACCAACCTGGACATTTGCCAAACATTTTCTAGTTTACTTCATATAAACTAGGTGGTTAAATTATTTTTTACGAGTATAACAACATGTTATTTTTATCTGTTGACTTTTTACCTAACCTTTCTTCACCGGGACTCTATTTGGATATAACAAACAGAGCTACTCACCCCTGAACACCCGAAGCTAAGAACCATTATGCCTACTCATTGTAGTTGTAGTCATTTCAACATGAAGGAGAACTATCATCTTCAGGTAAAGATAGCAGAGTTAGAGGCTCAGGTTCAGACGCAAATGTCAGGCAAGGATTATGTTGGTGTCAAAATGGGAAAAATAGTGTCTGTGCCCTCAGGAAGAAAGAATGGTGTTGTTAGCCCCCGGCACAGCCACTGCAGAACTTCCTCGTGGTCACTGGGAAGAAATGCCGCTGACCAGCTAAACCTGGGTCGCTGCTAGAGCTGACAGAGATTTTCAACAAGTTTTCCCGCTGGAGTCAGAATCAAGGCCTGAACCGTCTTTGGAGGGGAATGATCGGCAGGCATTTTCGACCGGTGGCCCAGAAAAATTGAAAATTCTGGTCATCGGCACCTCCATTACTCGCAGTATTAGACTAAAGAGTCAGCCGGCGATCGTACACCGTTTACCGCAGGGCAGAGCCACCAACATAGCTGTAAATCTGGGGTTTACGGCTATGTTGGTGGCTAGTTTTAGCGAAGTCTAATACTGGCAGGTACAGAGATATTGTTATACACGTTGGCACCAATGATGTAGCATCAAGGGTAGTGACGAGGTCTATAGCAGACTCGCACAACTCAATAACTAGTTTTACTCATGAAAGCTAACCAGGCTGATGAATCATTTTTCATAGCTACTATTTACAGACCCCCCGGGCCCTACACAATGTTCCTCAGTGAGTTTCCAGAATTCTTGTCTAACCTTGTAGTCATGGAAGATACTATTCTAATTATTGGTGTATGGAAAAGTCCAATGACCCTCTTCAAATAGCCTTTGAAGCCATAATTAACTTGATAGGTTTTGTCCAATATGTCTCAGGTCCAACGCACTGCCACAATCATACGTTAGACTCAGTCTTATCACGAGAAATAGATATTGTCGATCTAATAATTTTTCCCCATAATCCTGGAATATCCTGACCACTGCCTTATTACATTTACTGTTACAACAAGGAACCCACTTGCACCTCAAACAATGACTTTATTTCAAAAGCTGTAATATAAATTCTCAGACTACCAATAGATTGTTTATATTCTTCCAGGCTTGCTCATCGATGACAGAGTAAATAAATCTGCAAACAATCTAATTTGATCTAAACTCAACACTGCAAAAAACTTTAGAAATGGTTGCAGCACAAAAAACATAATAAATACACAACAAGAAACTTGCTCCCAGGGACACAGACAATACTAGAGCACTCAAACTAGTCACCAGAAAGTTGGAGCGAAAGTGGTGCTCCACCAAGTTGGAAGAATTTAGACTAGCCTGGATAGACAGTACACTACATTACCAAAAACCACTAACATCTGCTCAATCAGCTTATTTCTCCAACCTGATTGAGGTGAACAAAAACAATCCAAAATGTTTCTTTTATACAGTTGCAAAGTTCATGAAAAAGCAATGCTCAGAAAGTAAAGTGGGTCTTCACTTCAGCAGTAATGAATACATGAACTTCTTTGATTAAAAGGTCATCACCATGTCACGTCCTGGCTATGCCCCTAGCCGTCTCTGTGCTGGGCTGGGTTGGGGGCCATAGTCAGGACCTGACAGAAATAGATGCCTCTAGGCATCTCTACAGTTGTTTTTTGTTCTCCCCATTTGGAGGCAGGTGTTCATTGTTGCCTCCAGTTGGGGATCCTATTTAAGTTCAGTTCTTGTCCACACCCGGGGTGGAGTACTGTTTGATTGATTGTGCTTGCTGCTCAACGTTACTTGGTTGCTGCTTTGTTTTTCCTTTTTCCTTTTCACCACATTAAAAATGGATTTCTTCAACCACGTCTCTGCTCCTGTGTCCTGCCTCAACAACCCTGACACACCATTAGAAAACAAATAACTGACTTCTCCTTAAATAGGTAGTGCTCAAAATCTCAGTTGTCCTGTGAATCCACAGAACCTCCCTGACCTGGAATCAATGGCGACACTAATTTTTTTGATCCTGTAATGCTCGACACATTCACTAAATCAGTAATGAGTTCTAAACCCACAAATTGTCAACTGGACCCGATTCCAACAAAACTACTTAAGGAGCTACTTCCTGTGCTAGGTCAGCCGATGTTGAACATAATTAATTGCTCCCTATCCTCCGGATGTGTACAAAACCCACTAAATATAGCAGATATAAAGACTGTTCTGAAAGAATCAAATCTGGATCCAGAAATATTAAACAATAATAGGCCAATATCAAACCTCTCATTCCTCTCTAAAATCTGTTTCCCAACAAGTAAATGCCTTCCTGAAGATAAATAACATTAATGAAATGCTCCAGTCCAGTTTCAGATCCTATCATAGCACTAAGACTGCACTCGTTAAGGTGATAAATGACCTAATGGCTTCAGACAATGGTTCTGCATCCGTCCTGTTGCTGCTTGATCTTAGGGCTGCTTTTTACACTGTTGATCACTCCCTTCTCTTGGAGAGATTGGAAACCCATATTTGGCTACGCGGACACTTTCTAGCCTGGTTTAAATCTTACTTATCTGAAAGATATCAGTTTGTATGTGTAGATGGCATGTCCTCTGACAAATCAAAGGTATGTTTTGGTGTTTCTCATGGCTCGTTTTTAGGACGGTTACAGTTTTCACTATATATTCTGCCTCTGGGTGATGTCATCTGGAACCACAATGTAAATATTCACTGTTATCCTGATGATAACAGTTGTAGTATATTTTTATGAATCATGGAGAAGCCCCAAAATTTGCTACTTTGGAAGCATGCGTTTCAGATGATTGGAAGTGGATGACAGAGACATCCGGATGACAACTGTGAGAAACCTCAGCGTTACCCTCAACCCTGTTCTCTCCTTTTATGAACATATAAAATGCATCTCAATACCTGCTTTTTTCCATCTTTGGAACATTGCAAAAATCTGAAACTTTTTATCAAAAACTGTTGCAGAAAAACTAATCCATGCTTGTGTTACTTCTAGATTAGATTACTGCAATGCTCTTTTCTCCAGTTACCCTGATAAATCAATTAATAAACTTCAATTAGTGCTGAACATGGCTGCTAGAATCTTAACTAGAACAAAATAATTTGGACACTTTACTCCGGTATTAGCCTCTCTACACTCATCTCTACAGCATGGTCTATGATTAAGTGTAGTCTGGCCCAGGGGTGTGAAGGTGAACAGAGGCTTGATACTGTCCCTTTTCATTGTCTCCTGCTCCATTTAAATTAGCAGGACATGAGGTCTTGGCCCACACCTCCGGAGTACCAGGCTTGAAAGACTCATTGCTGTCCCTGTCCAAAGTCTTCCTGGTTGTGTTGCAGATCAAGACGACAACTTTGTCCCTGTCCTTGTCCATCTGGTCTCGCTTCTGACTTGATTAGGTTTTATAGACTCTGGACACAGCCCACATGCATTTATTAATTATTACAATTTGTACTCTTAAATTGTTCACACAGCACAGCCAGAAGAGGACTGGTCACTCCTCCGAGCCTGGTTCCTTCCTATACTTCAGCTGTTTTTAGGGAGTTTTTCCTAGCCAGTGCTTTAACAGCCTGTGCTGCAACACTGTTGTTGCTTGCTCCTTGGGGTTTCAGGCTGGGTGTTTTTATAAAAGCACTTTGTGACAACTGCTGATGTAAAAAGAGCTTTAGAAATACATTTGATTGATTGATTCTAAAGAGCAAGTTAAAAAGTATAAAAAATTATTTTGGGTGGACGAGGAGCTGATCGTTTGAAATAATTAAGAACCTGTGAAAGAAGTTTAAACTGAAAATAGGCTTTTATCATTGGACACAAGGCTTCTTTATATACAAAACACTAACTAACTAACTTAAAGTTAGGTTACAGTTAAAGTTAGGCATCAAAGTACTGATGTTAGGATTAGGATGAAGGTTAAGGGTAAGGTTACAAAGACAGAAACAACACAAATCCGCAACAAAAAACGTCTCACCTCTCAATGGAATCGAACTCATAAAAACTGAGAGACCACTGCAAAATTATCAGTTTCTCTGGTTTTACTATTCATAGGTATGTGTTGGAGTAAAATAAAAAGTTTTGTTTTATTCTATAAACTACTGACAACATTACTCCCAAATTCCAAATAAAAATATTATCATTTAGAGTATTTATTTGTAGAAAATAACAACTGGTCAAAATAACCAAAAAAAGATGCATTGTTTTCAGACCTCAAATAATGCAAAGAAAACAAATTCATATTCATTTTTCAACAACAAAATACTAATGTTTTAACTTAGGAAGAGTTCAGAAATCAATATTTGGTGGAATAACCCTGAATTTTAATCACAGCTTACATGCGTCTTGGCATGCTCTCCGCCAGTCTGTCACATTGCTGTTGGGTGACTTCAAGCCACTCCTGGCACAAAAATTCAAGTAGCTCGGCTTTGTTTGATGACTTGTGACCATCTTTCTTCCTCTTGATCAAATTCCAGAGGTGTTCAATGGGGTTCAGGTCTGGAGATTGGGCTGGGCAGGACAGGGTCTTGATCTGGTGGTCCTCCATCCACACCTTGATTGACCTGTCTGTGTGGCATAGAGCATTGTCCTGCTGGAAAAAACAATTCTCAGAGTTGGGGAACATTGTCAGAGCAGAAGTAAGCAGGTGTTCTTCCAGGATAACCTTATACTTGGCTTGATTCATGTGTCCTTCACAAAGACAAATCTGCCCCATTTCAGCCTTGCTGAAGCATCCCCAGATCATCACCGATCCTCCACCAAATTTTACAGTGGGTGCGAGACACTGTGGCTTGTTGGCCTCTCCAGGTCTCCGTCTAACCATTAGATGACAAGGTGTTGGGCAAAGCTGAAAATTTGACTTGTCAGAGAAGATGACCTTATTCCATTCCTTTTCCTCGTTAAATTAGATTTGGTTCAGGTAATCACCTAATCAGTACCTCATTAAGTAAAATGAGGTGTGCCAGTGTTGGAATTTAACAGACGCTGGAATAGAATGGCTGCCATACATGTAGAGATGCTGATTTAAGAAAAATTAGGAGTGGTCTCTTAAGAGCTGTATGCTATGTTTTACATTCATCCTCCATGTGCATTCAAGTGCTAGATGCACTTCTCTGTTCTTGACCAACTGCACAGCTCAAAAGCTGCACTATCTAAGAGTACAGTTCCTAAAATTTGTCTTATTATCAATTTATTTTGACAATAAGACACATACAGTTGATAATATCTCTAAATAAGGCAAATAAAAAACACCAAATTTGAGAGGATATTAATATTGAATCCACTGCATTTTAGATAGCTAATGTTGGCATCCCTAGCTATTTTTGACTGACTTTTTTTAGTTAATAACAACATTTCCATTTTTCAAAGTATAACTGATAATATGTTGTTACCAAATTGATTTTAGATGCACTATAATGTTTACTAGCTATGTAATTTTGCAGGTCCATCAACATTTTGCAAGCTAGCATGAGCATTGCTTGCCATTTGTGACAGACTTTGCTTGCTAATGACAAAAGTGCCATCTGTCAAAGG
The DNA here is from genome assembly GCA_016801175.1 of Esox masquinongy. NCBI lineage: Eukaryota > Metazoa > Chordata > Actinopteri > Esociformes > Esocidae > Esox > Esox masquinongy. The sequence goes on along the minus strand of JACXGI010001417.1, from coordinate 41,950 downwards.
GCATGGAATGAGATGACAATGATGTTTTCCATAAAATATTAGCCTACTTTAGCAAGGCTGTCATATATGCAAGCCTCTACAAAACGGTAACTAGTCCCTGTTTAGTTTCTAACCCCCATTCAATTTCTGACAATCAATATAAATGCAGTGCTTATAGAGTCCCAATAGCATTGAATGTTCTCATAAAGTTCCTTAAATGTTCTTTGTTTTAAGACAAATTACTTTCACAGAACGTTCTGAGAATTTTTGCGAGGAAAAAGTAATTTTCATAAGAGGCAAAAGAGTACCTTTAGGGAATATAGCAAGTGTGGTAAGGTAGAATCATGTGCTTTTGAAAACTAATGAACATTTTTGTCATTTAACAGACGCTCTAACCTAGAGCGATTTACAGTAAGTGCATACATTTCAAGAATGCCAGCTGTAACAACCACACATAGTAGTGAATGCATTCCGATTAATTAGTTATCTGCAAAAGCCAGTTCTGGAAAGAGGACCAAAACATTATTATGAACACTTACAAAAGGCAACAGATGAGGTGGTGGTAGAGCAACTTTTTTTGGTAGACCTGATACGGCTTGCCTTGTCCTTTCAGGGGCTTCCTAAACCATTAGCTCACCTCTAAAATATAACATTTCCTATATATAAAATTTCAGACATGGTGGTTTCTTAGTGTAATAAACATTTTCTGTGACCTGCCAGAAGTTTCAACAAGAAAAAATAATTGTGTCTAATCATTTGTTTAAAGACCCTAAAAACATTTATTTACCATCTATATTTCTATACACAGTAGATCATGTTTATGTTCTGCCTGCGGCCCAAGAATCTGAATAGATTTTGGCCCAGCAAGCCCCAAAATTTGGGCACCTTTGCACTAAAAGGTGAAGGAACTGGATTTCAACCCGTTTTAGATTAATTCCAAATAGCCAATGAATTAATGTAACAAATGAATTTAATTTATAAAAAGAGTATTATAATTACAGTACAAGTATTAAAGATATAAATTCCCTGGAGATTTGAGACATTGTAAGAACAAATAAACATGCATAGGTGAGAAGAATGCAAAAGAGACCTTTCTCAAACCCCACTCTAGTTTATATCCTAAAAGTAAATTTGTGGGGGTTGGTTAACTTACCTAAGGAAAACAAAACTAGTCCTGTAGAATAGACCCCTTATCAATTAGGGGCACATTCCGATCAGTTCTGGTGGCCATCTCATAAACAGAGTGGTGTTATCTTGAGGGTCAAGCAAGCTAGGCAATTAAAAGCAACCCTGTTGTCCCTGCATTCACCCCTTACAGAAACTTATGTTAAATGTTAACATTCCTATGATAGCCTACTAGGACAGAATTAAGTTCATAGGTATAATTGTCTTAATGAAATAATGAAGAAACATTTAATATGTAAAAAAACAGAATTTACATTTTTCGGTTCCTTCAAAGGCCACCAAGAATTAACTCACCCACCTAACCTAAGTGCAACTGATGTTTGTATTCAGAATAAAATTAAACTTGACTAATCCTCAGTTATTAACCTATTTTCTTTTCAATACAAACTTCATAGCAATGGACAAAATCTGTCTAAGCCTTCTGAACATTTTGAGTACCAACTTTTGTTTGCTGGGATGTTAGTGACTATGGCAACGGAGGTACAAGCCATGAATAGAATATTAATGACCATGGCAACGATGGGACCGAGTGACGACGGTGCAATCTATGAATAGGTATACTAAAAGTTTTGTTAGTTTGTTTTGTGTAGGGGAAAAAAAACAACTAAATTGTACTTGGTCAAACACTTTCCTTTCATTGTTTTGCAATACACTGATAGCAGACTGATTGGTTGGCTGTTTGAACCATAAAAGAGTAGCACAAGTGGAATGATTTTGGCTTCACTCCAGTACTTGGTTCTATTACTTTTTGCTATGCTTATTAAAAAAGTGGCAAACTGGCTTGGTGATATCGTCTGCTACCAACCCAAGTCTTTTTTCATCCAGGCTGTTGGTACTAGGTGTTGTCTAAATTGAATTCTTTCTACACTTCCTCTGTAGCTGAACAATGAAAAAGTTCACACACTGATTTTACCAAGAGATTTTACATCTAGATCAAATGTTAGATAATCTTGTTCAAGAGAAGCCACGACTGTGTTTTGAGTAAAAAGAAAAAAAGTAAGGCAAATAAAGAACACCAAATTAAAAAGAAAAAAACTAACTTAGGGAGGGATCGGAATTTTCCTCCATGCAGAACTTGTACATCGAGTCATTGACTTTATTGTAAATGAATACTATAGGAAGGTCGCCACAGCCTTGCTCTACGTGGACAAATCATGCTCAGAAGAGTTTCTGCTAGACCTAAATCCTACCGGTGCTAGAAGGGGTTGACTGATCTGGAGGAAAGGCTAGCAGCATGGAGGCCAGGAAAACTACAGCTGAAGACATTGTGACCCAGAATTGGGGATGCCATTCTCAGCCCGTATCCACACCGGACCTGGCTGGGTCTTAAATTCTGAAATTGTAGCCGATCAACATTTAGCTTCATTTAAGGTACGGTTAGTATCGTGAAGAAGTGTAGAGCGCTCGAAAGTAGTGGTTTATCTGGAGCTAGTGTGCATGGTCACAGAGTTGGTGCCCTCGCGGCGTACTTGGCCAGCTCACCAGAAAGCATCAGATGCCCTGGGTTCTGGAGGTGATGGTTATTACACACTAACTATAACTAAGAATAATGAAAATTCTTTAATATTAATATAATGGTTATTTTTACAGCCTAATTCAAATAACAGGCTCAAAATAATGAGATAATCAAGAGTGGTGTGACGCGTTGTGCACATGCATGTGTATCAGCTGGTGCCGTAGTTGTGTTACAATATTCATATTTTTCTAGACGTTTGGATAAGTAAAAACCCTATAATAAAAACCCTGAACCACCCATATACCCTCAGTGAGCTTGTCATTGTCTCATTCTCCCATTGAATATCCCGAAGAGTGCAACAAACACTTCAGATGAAGGACCTGGCTTTGTTTGACCGATGACTGAGGTGCACTGCGCATTAGCTGGATGTGATGTGAACAGAGGTTGTGCACTCACAGGTTAGTGGGCTGTTTGTCAATGGCACTCTATCCTACAGGGGATGGGCAAAATAATATCTAACAATATATCAACACCAAAGAGCAATTTAGGAGTAGAACCAGTCTTTTTTAACAGTTAGCAGCAAATATTGTGGGCTGAAGGCATCCTTTGGCTTTCTCCGAATGTAAACACACATTACATGCCAATGTCAGTTCTGGGCCCCCCCACCCTGGGCCCGGGATAACAGACCCGTTTGTCCCCCCCTATCGGCGGGCCTGCCCCCCCCCTCCCAGAAAGTCACAGACCTGGGTAGTCACTAATGAACTGTTCACACCCTTTTAAAACAAGTAATAATAATCTGTGATATGTGCTTAAGTCTGCACAGTTTGAAAAATTCCTTGCTCTCTTCCATTTCATCATCCTCTGTCACATCTTCCTGTACACTATCTGCTACAAGGACAGATCCCAAGCATGAATCGACAAACATGAAGCATAAAGAATTGTCAATCCTAGATAGATATTAGCCTCTTAACCTGCTTATAGCTTAACATACTGTACAATAGGCTACTGGATGTTAGTAATGCTAAGCTTCGTTCAGTTGAAACTGATAATCTCCTTTCAGTTGAAACTGCTACAAATGAATGCTTGGCATAACTTTAATCATCAGGAGATGATGAGGGACCTGCCACTGCTCCACTCTCTGTGGCTGTTTCTGAAACTAAGGGCCTTGTGTTTCATGATGTTAAGATTTTCTAGGTCATTCTGATATATAATGCCATATGACCAGGGGTGGATCTTAAGAATTTCTGGCACTGTGCCAATATTTCCACTAGCGCAGCTAAGATTTTACTAGCCCTGTTTGTAACTGTACTTACAGAGTAAGGAACAGGGCTAGTAGTTAATAAACAAATGTTTTCTATATATTTTCGCAGTATTCATGTAAAGTTATTCCGTGCACAATATTGTATATCCAATAGAATGAGAAAACTATTTTGTGAACTGAAAATAACCCAAGAATAAGTGGAAATAGACAATGTATAATGCAAAAATGTATTTTTAATATTATTTAAATAGTGCATGCAAAACAAACAACTACAGTGAGGAAAACATTATTGGAGCTGACTTCACATATGTGAAGGATCAAGTGCCTACCCTAACTATCACAAAATAAGACAGGCTACGGTATTTATTTATGAATAAACCATGCATTTTAATCCTGTCTAATCAGTCATATTCTCGGCTATTTGGATGTTCATGCGTACACACATCAAGCAGTTCTTGAACCTGCCTTTTCTCCCATATTAAAACTAAATTGGCGCTGAAAAGCTAATGGACAAGTGGTTCTAAAATTAGACTTGCCCGAAATGTAAACTACTCGCCTTTGGCGAGCGAAGGGGGGCAAGCTTAATTTCCAGCCCTGCATATGACATTGAACCTATGATGCTGATTAATTTGTGATACTGATTAATTCATGTTATACAATGCATTTTATACAATGCAAATATGCACCAATCTAGATTCCTGGCTGACTGCCTTTAATCTAAACTAACAAATGCTGATATTAGCTAAAACATTCTTAAACTGTGTCAGCTGTGCTCACCTGTCTTTTCAAAGAAATTAATTAGCAGTTGTTTTCCCTCAGTTTGCTTTCTTTTCTTTTTTGGTACCCCGATTTCCTTTTCGTGGGGAAAGACATGACTCTGTCATAGTAGCAGTCACTCAGCTCAATTAGCTGCGTTTAGAGACGAATCCTAGTGCGGGGGTTGACTAAATCAATTTGTGCTTTTTGTAAGGGGTGAGAGTGGCCTCAGAGAGCCTCCACTATTTTTTTGGGATACAAAGTTCTGTCACTCAACCGATTTATTCAGCCAGTTTAAATTAAATGATGGCACTAATTATTTAGAAATAAAAAATTACAAACAAAAACTAATTTTCATTCCAAGCTTTTCGTGGGCCCTCCCCCCATTGGGGCCCTGGTTAGTCAGTCCCACCTTTCCCCCCACTACGATGCCCCTGATCTCCAGCTTCCAATTGTCTCATTTCCACCTCTCCTCCCCCTGTAGGTAAAATAAGTTGTTAAGCACTACAGGTGCTTAAATGTTGGTGAGGACCTGCTCCCAAGCAATGTTTTTCTCTTATTTGTCAAGCCATTGGTGAGGGCTCCAAAAAGTATTGTTTTGCTTCCACTTCGGTGATCAAAAGTTCTATTCATGCATCCAAATCTGTTTTCTTTGTATTATATTTCCATGTTGGCAGGCAGAAATTGGTGACAGCTTGAAAGGGATGGTTTGTGACCAGAAATGGTCATTCAGGGTGGTTCTTTATGTTAATGATACTTCACGTGCACTAGCACAGTGTTTTAGAATGTGTCTGATTTATCAAGGCAAAGTAATTACGGGTGTGTGTAAATCAAGCTTACGAGCAGTTGATAAATAGCAACTGTTTTTATACTAGCGAACATTCTAAATTTTCTTTGTACAAGTAAATTTAGAAGCTTTTCTACGCAACGTTGATAACTGAGGGCCCTGGCTTCTTAACCCTTTCCTTCATGGAACCGTTACACTTAATTGTTTCCGTGCTTGTCAATGTTTTTACATCTATATGTTGGATTACTGTCTGTTCTATGTCACAATTACAATAATTTAGACTGAGTGCATGTTCATTTTGGGATAAGCTGTGGAATTTATTCTGCTACCAAGAACTATCCAAATATCAACAAGAATGTCACAAATGTCAGCAAGACGTGGAATTCAGTAGTAAACTGAAAAATGTGCATGCCCATCCTGTATCCATCTTCCTTCTTATGGTACTCTTTTTTTTACAAAATTCACCAGCTTGTCGCATTAAATGAATTTTCCATGCTCGAATGACACAGAAATCCACATCTGTTGAAGTAACATCTCCATTCACTATTTTCCAGCATCATCTCAAATACTGCTCCATAGTATCTCTATTAAATATTTTAATTGCAGCTTGTAGTAATATTATAGAACTACTGTATCGCTACTCATTTGTGCAGGATGTATTTTTATGGCTACAATGTGTCATTGCTAACATTAGTATTCACACTACTACATTATTGGCTGAGGTCTTGTAAAATTCTCCAATTAGGGTTGAGCATGTTTAGCTACCACTTGAACTCACTTAATGACATAACTGCTGATGGCAGCAGCAGAATTTATTCTGAAGTGTACAAGACATATTGTCTGTGAAGTACTGCCTCCAAAAACATTGGAGGTGTCTTTGTCGTACAGCAGGACAATGACCCCAAACATACTGCCATAGCAACTAAGTTGTTTTTCAGGGCAAAATGTGAAACATTTCAACTGACCAAGTCAGTCTCCAGATTTAAATAAAATTTAAACTGAAGACAGATGCAGTACAGGCTTGACAGAACCTAACCAAAGAAAATACCCAGCATCTGGTGGGGTCAATGGGTCTTAGCCTTCAGGCAGTTATTGCATGCAAAGGATATGTGACAAAATAGTTAGCAAGTGCCTAATGCACAGTGTTTAATTTAGACATAATGTGGCCCGTTTTGCCAAAAAGTTTTGGCTCATCTGTCCATGGAACTTTGTTCAAAACTCTTAAGGTGCTTTTTGACAAACTCAAGATGAGGATTTATGTTTTTCTAAGTGAGCATTGATTAAAACGTTGCTACTTTGTCATGAATCTCATTTCAGCACACCATCTGTTTCTGATGGTGGACACTGGCCTTTGCTGAAGGAAGAAAGGACTGCAGATAACTGGCGGTTGTTCTAGTGTTCTTTGTCTCTTTCTGGATTATTATATACCTTGCTCTTGGAAAGATTTTGGCAGGATGGCCACTGCTGGGTTAGACTCACTTCAGTCCCAAACGTGCTCTATTCAGACAATATTGCTGGGGATAAGTCTCTGGGAGCCCAGAGCATGGTCATTGCCTTGTAAGCCTTTCCAGAATATTAGGCATCCACTACTTTTTCTGGAGTTGTTACTTTTTTATACTGACTGTGGCATGTTGCTTTAGAACCTGTGTGATGACAACTGCAATCTAATGACAAGAACCAAAGTTAGATTTAAATTGGACAGGCCGAAATCATGTTTGATTTTCATTTACCAAAGTATTCAAACACCTATCCCCTATAATCCCTTTTATTGGGTTGAATTAACTAGTGACGCAATAGCATTTGCATATTGGAATATGTACCACACCAAACACATGAAGCAGGCTCTTAGGTTTGGTGCCATTTTTTCCTCTCAGACTCCCTCTATAATTTTAATACAACCCATAAGAAAGATCAGACCAAGTTCAATGAGAAATTTACGCTGCAAGCAGCATAAAGTGTTTCAACATTCAGCTAGTATTGGCCTTATTGCACCACTTGTGCCGGAGAGATCCATATGCACCATTTATTCATAGATTTTTCAAATTAACCTTCAAATAAGATTCTGCCTGTACTGTATGTGGAATGTTCTAGACAGATTTTAAGGGGTGACATTCTTTCCATTTCTTAATAGCGGACTTAGTAGTGTACCAGGAGATATTCAATGCCTTGAAATGTTCTTATTGCCTACCCGTGACTGACATTTTGGGTCACGAGGTCTGTGGTTGTCGATGCCTCACCCGGTGGCCTGGTCTGTACCACAGCAGTGTTGGAGGTAGTGTCTCTGAGGTGCAAGGGTCCTTACCATTGAAGAGGCAGTGAAAACTAAAGAGTAGCACGGATCTTATCACCTCAGTGAAGATCATCCCTCCTGGCAGCAGGTCCAAGGGCAGCTCCACATCACTAGAAGGGACACCTGCTTCTTTGTAGTGTGGACCACCAAAGCATCATTCTTCCTATTCAGTGAGACAGCCTTTGACAATCTCATATCGCTGGATTGCATGGGTTTTTCAAGGTCCACATCCTCCCAAAGTCGGCACTGTAAATCAATGAGCATTTGCAAATAATCAGTTTCTTTCTGGGCCAATGGATCGTTGCGCCTTCTGTCAGTACCTGTTGTTTAAATTAATCTAAAAAAAGGGTAATGGCCTACTAACATTTTAATAATAATAATAATACATTTTATTTATAGGCGCCTTTCTAAACATTTAAGGTCACCATACAAGACAAAAATAATAATAATAAAAACAAACAAAACATTGCTAAAAACAGATGAATAGTGATCATGTTAGATATGCCAGTGTGAAAAGATGTGTTTTCAGGCGGGTTTTGAAAATGGACAGCGAGTTATTGTTACAGATGTCTGGTGGAAGAGAATTCCAGAGGCAAGGGACAGAGCGGCTGAAGGCTGTAAACCCCATAGTGATCAAACGGGCAGGAGTTGCAGTGAGGTGAATAGAAGAAGACCTGAGAGTATGGGTGGGTATGTTGATATGAAGGAGGTCAGTGAGGTACAGAGGAGCGAGGTTGTGAATGGTCTTGAAGGTGAGGAGCAGAATCTTAAAATCAATGCGGTTTTTTACTGGGATCCAATGTAGCTGCTGAAGAACAGGAGTGATGTGATTAATAGAAAATGTTCTGGTGATGATACGAGCGGCAGGGTTCTGAACCAGTTGAAGTTTATGTATAAGTTTGAGAGGTAGACCAAAAATGAAGAGAATTACAGTAATCAATACGGGATGTAACCAGGGTTTGAACGAGAATGGCTGTACTAGTGGGTGTGAGAGACGACTGATGTTACGTAAATGGAAGTATGCAGACCGAGTGACATAATTAATGTGAGCTTGATATGAAAGTGTGCTGTTGAGGATGACGCCCAGACTCTTGACCTGAGTGGAGGGAGAAACTGAGGAGTTATCAGTGGTAAGAGAGAAACTATCATGTTTTGTCAGATTGGATTTGGTGCCAATGAGGAGAACCTAAGTTTTGTTGTTGTTAAGTTTGAGGAAGTTGCAGGAAAACCAGGATTTGATTTCCGTTAGGCAATCAGAGAGGGAGGTGGGTGGGAGGGTGGAGGTAGGTAGATTTGTTTGACAAGTATAGCTGGGTGTCATTCGCATAGTAGTGGAAATGGATATTGAATTTATGGAAGATATGGCCAACAGGTATTAGATAGATGATAAACAAAAGGGGCCCCAGGACAGAGCCCTGGGGAACACCGGTAGTGACAGGAGATGGATGTGATTTGAAAGTTCTGAGTGGGATGAACTGAGTGAGGCCAGAGAGATAGGATTTAAACCAGTCCAAGGGTGTATCAGTTATACCAATAGAGACCAGTCTGTCAAGGAGGATGTTATGAGAGATGGTGTCAAAGATTGTGTCCTCAGATCAAGGAGGATGAGAATGGCTAACAGTCCAGAGTCAGCTGCCATGAGAAGATCATTAGTGATTTTTACCAGTGCTGTTTCAGTGCTATGGCAGGGGCGGAAACCAGATTGGAATTGTTCATAGAGGTTGTTGTCAGACAAGTGTGCATGAACCTGAGATGCAATTGTTTTTTTCAAGGATTTTAGATAGAAAAGGCAGGTTAGAAATAGGATGGAGGTTATTGAAATTGTTGGGGTCTGCACCAGGTTTCTTAAGTATAGGAGTTTTTGCAGCAGAATTTAGAAGTGGTGGAACAGTGCCAAAGGTGAGAGAGGAATGTATAATGGTAGTAATTAGGGAGGAGAGAGAGGGTAAGCAGGCTTTTACCAGGGTGGTAGGTAGAGGGTCTAGCTGTAAGAGGTGTTAGTAGTCAGTTGCTGGTGAATCTTATGAACTTTGGCGTTAAAAGATGACATTAGGGAATTTCAATATGCATTTGAGTACAGATGAGGTGCAAGAGAGTCCAGTGGTCGTAATATGTTGTTGACCATGGAGAATAGGGCTCTGGTGTTTCCTTCCCCTGAACTAATTAAGCCTGCATAATAAGTGGATTTGGCTGTAGAAAGACCGTCCTTGTAGTTTAGAATGTGGTCATTATACATTTCTTTGTGAACAACGAGTTCAGTTTTCTTGTAAAGGCGTTCCAAGCGACAACCTTTTACTTTGATCTGGCGTAGTTCAGATGGAAACCATGGGGCAGAATGGGTAAAGAAAACATTCCTGGTCTTTAAAGGAGCCAGAGAATTTAAAATATTATGTAGTCCATCATTGTAATGAGAAACCGGTTCATCAGGAGTGGATAAACAGTTTATACTGGAGAGGCAGTCAATATCACGAGAGAGGACGTTTAAATTGATGTCCTTAATATTACGGAATGAGATAACACATGGCAGTTTTATTTTGGACAATGTTAAGTTAATATTAAAATATATTAACATGTGATCAGAGATGGGAAGGTCATCTGCAGTACAACCAGTAGGAGTAACACCAGAGCAGCATATTAAGTCCAAAACATGACCTTTGGAGTGAGTTGGAAAATTGATATGTTGCTCCAATTCAAAACTGTCAAGGCAAGATGTAAAATCCCTTGTATAAGCATTTTGTACAGATGCAAAATAACCAGAGACAAACATTTGTCCATGGTGAATTTGAAATGAGTCTTTTATTTAGCTAATGCAAGCAAAATAAAAAAATATGGCTTAAATCTCTGTGCTACTTAGTTGGGTTAGCCTCTGAGTTTGACTGATTAATATTTACATGCTTGCTGAACTTCACATTTGTGTGTCTTAATGCATTGAACACGTGTGGGATTAACGTTGAAATTTTACTTTTTAAATAACTAGTGGTATTTTAGGCAAATCCGCTTTACTCTATATGCTGGATAGCTTTGCGTTTCATTTAGGAATTTAGGAAAACAAATATGTGTAATCTGAGAATTTGAGGCATGTGATGCCCTTTGTTTGTCTATGCCTAAGTCAGGAGTGAGGTACAAGTAGAGTTGGTCCTGGTTGAAATTTAATGCAAAGACTGGAGTGCAGCTCACTGTCTATTTTTTTTTTCAAAAAGGTGAACAAGCCAGGCCATGAACATTGTAGCCTCTTTTGTAAGGATATCAATTATGAGTACAAGGGCTCTTCTAGATCAGTGCCAAGCAGAAAAACATACAAAAGCAACACAGTGTAATGCCAGCAAGACAGATGGTAGCAAGAGAGGGCCCTGAAAGGATGAGAGACAGGGTGCAGGTGCCAGTCCCTGCTTGTGAAAGAGCAGTAAATGCTGAGGTGAGTCCTGAACAGACCATACTCTACAAAGACAGACCAGACTCTACATAGAGACCCTCAAGAACATGTATGAGAACCACAATGGTAGCGATAGGGCAAAGGCCAGAATCCGTTGGTTATATTTTTTAATATAGATCTAACATTTCCCTATTGAAGTGGTGTTGGTTTTACAGAAAATAGGTAACCACCATAATGTTACATCTGAAGGCCATTTTAGAGCTCGATGTAGCCAACATTTTATTTGTAACTAAAAATAAAATGTAGAAATTTGTCTCATAAATGACACAAATAAACAAGCACCAGAAGCAATGAGTCGTGAAGAAGATCTGGTTTGAGAGGCAGATTTCAGACCACCAGCTCAGCATGTACCTTGGTGTACTTCACAACTTGAAGAAGTATGTTGTGGTGTTTCAGGTGGGTATTTTCACATTTTAATTGTAATTTCATGAAGAATTTACTAAGTACTGTAGGCCTGTTCTCTTTAAGTCTCATCAATCATGTGATTAACCTCTCTCTGTGGTTTTAAAATGGATGAAATAGTATTTACAAATATACAAACCCTTCTCTACAAGCTACATGACAAGCATGCTTCCTTAAGGCTGAGCATTTTCACACCACACTTGTGGAGTTGGACTCCACTGACAAGATGCTGCCATCCAGTATTGTATGTTGGACAAGTGGCTAAAAATACTAAGGCTGAGAATCCAGGACACCCAGTTAGAAAATGTTTAAGGAGACATATTTTCTGTTAAAATAGAATGTTTGCATTAACAATGTTTGTTTGTTTGAAATGTGAGAAAATTATATATTTTGAGATTCTCAGGAATCATACAGCATAATTCCAGAATTATTTTTGGGTCTAAATTGTTAAATAAAATCATGTGCGTGAATGTGTTGCTATTAACATATTTATTCATTACATATTTCCTGAGTTATCTTTTTTATCTGTCTCTTCCTGCTACTTCTGTTTTCCCAGAATGTAATGAGCATTTTACTGTTGTTTACTGTTGACTTGCATTAATTACCAGCTAATTTTGCTTTCATTAGGTAGCCACTAGGTTTTCTTGAGTCAAGGCTCTGACAGCTTGAACACAGTGATGCAGTAGCCCTTGTGACTGGGACCATGGATTGTTATGTGCTTTCGGTTATGTAAATCCCTGCCAAGTGTTGTTTTCATTTACCCTGAGACCTACTTTAAATAAACACGAAGAGTGAAAGAAGCAATTTTCTCGACAACAAAAACATTTATTCAAGAGCTTTTTCCAAATGTACAGTACAATAACTCAACAAAAATACATTGTAGATTCTCTGACTGGAATGGTCCATGTATCCCAGGGAGTTCATCCCAGGGAGTGCTTAAGGGTTCTGTGGAGTTGTAACTGTAAGCCCCTTTGGATGAAAATGTCGGCTAAATGGTGGAAATTTAAATGAGGAACAGAAAGGAGTTGTAGCACATTGTCAACTAATTGTAAGTCTGAGAACTTTGGCTTAACACTGTCTGGGAAACAAGAATATCTAGAGCAGGCCTATGCAAACCTCTTCTCTGGGACCAGTAGCCATTTCATGTTTTATTTTCTACCACTAGCAGGCTTGATTTAATTTGGAAACTAATCAGTGAAGAAGATAGTTTAGGGGTGCAACAAAAATGTGAAATTTCTGCTGGTCCTAGAGGACATGTTTGAAAACCACTTATCTAAAGGGCTCCTTGGATATATGCACGCACCAGTTTACTTCGTCATGACTGTCAGCTTGGATGATGCTAATAACGTTAATTACAGACTGGGACAGAGCTGAATACCGGAATGTTTTAAACTATGTAGTAGTTCCCCCTCCCCTTTGCAGCTACCAGTCTTCTGCGAAGACTTTCCCCAGGATTTTGGAGTGTCTCCTTTGGAAATTTCCATGCTGTACCACTTTGTGGCTAGGCTGTTGTTGCTCCTAGACCAGTGTTTCTCAACCCTGCTCCTGGAGATCTAAAACGTGCAGGGCAAGGGGGTGCCCAGGAGCAGGGTTGAGAAACACTGGTCTAGGAGCTTCTACTTCCAAAACTAGTACGGCAGAAATTTCACAAACTGACTTGTGACAAAGGTGGCATCCTATGACAGTGCCACGTTTCAAGTCATTGACGTCTTTAGGACCACCCATTACACTGACAATGTTTGTCTATGGGGATTTCATGACCATGTGCTGGATTTTATGCACCTGTGAGCAATGGGTGTGGCTGAAACACCTGAACTCAATAATGAGTAGGGGTGTCCACGTACATTTTGGCCATACAGTGTTTTTTTCAAAAGTCCCATTTTGGCTGGATATAATGTGAGTTACCCCAGAGAAACAGAACCTAACGCCAAGACCTCCTAGGGAAAATACTTAGGAGTTCAATTATACAAAAAATGCAGTGTTGCATGGGGAGATCCTATCCATCAATCATTAATGGGGCAATTCAACTTGGGGGCCCTTGCTAAAGTGGTTTGTATAATTTGTTTCACACAGTTTGTCAGAATGAGCGCATGAATGAGATTTTCACACTAAACAAGACACTAGCATGTTAGTATTCTCTTCCATCTCAAGTAATATTAGCAAGTAGTATAATCTGAATTAAAAAAACTGATAAAACAACACCTCACAGTAAAGCAGAGCTATGAAAACACTAACACATACATACAGGCACATTTTTATTCAAAATGTCTGTATTTGCTAACTTTGTTTATCTTCCTATGTCTTTAATGTCTACATGTTTTTGTCGAATTTATTTAAATTGGAATGTTCTGATTCCATGTTATGTCCTTTTTGTTAAGTGTTGGATCCCAGGAAGACTAGCAGTTGCCATGGCGTCAGCTAATGTGGATCCAAATTGACAAATAAACAAACACATTTGAGATCTCACATGAAACTCCAGTGCAAGATGTTAGGGAAAATACATTTATATACTATATTTCCTATTGTAATTAAAGGCACAAATCATCTGATTTTACTGTAATGACATTTTGATGCACAGTGCTGAACATGTCTAATATTGTTTACTCTGTCTCTCAAACCCTTGGCCTCTTTTGAAAAATGTTATTATGTTTCAGATTATATCCTTATATCCTAATGACATTTCATTACAACACGTTAAAAAAAGGGTGCCTGGCATTTCTTTGCCTGACTAGGCGTTTGAGCTGAGTACTTTTAAGATCCGTCTCAAACCCTCTTCTTGTGCCTTGCTGTGTTCTAGAGAACACCTGTCTCACCCAATAACAATTCATAATTAGCCTTTTCTGCTATTAAATAAAAGACATCTGTGATACATATGGGTTCTATTAGAACCAATATTTAGTTCATTATATTACCTGAAAACAACTGGAAGTAAACTCTAAGTTCCATTTAATTAATAATATTTTGAAATAACTCTTGGGCTCAATTTCTTTCACCTTCTTACAAAGGGCTAAACGAAACGTACAATATGTATATGGAAGAATATCTTCAACTAGGGACTTTGATCTTTCTGAAGATCTGAAGGGCTCCTATTCTAACCCAGGCTATTCATGTTGCTCAAACTATGTACATCTCTGAAAACGTATATGTTGTTTCATTGGATGTACAGTATATCGAGGCTCTCGTCCTCTTGTAAAGTTTATTTTTGCCACTTGAATGACTGGAGTATTGTCCCTAATTTATAAAAATAACAATAACAGACAAGTTGGTAAATGCGTATACTGTCTGCTTTAATATGAGAGTTCTTTCATCCATACAGCATAAACCATTTAGAAATTGTAGCACATTTTCCTCATAGTCCTCATTTTAGGTTACCATAAATACAGTATTTGGACAATTGGCTTCAAAGCTGTTTCTTATTAGGCATGTGTGTTATCTTCAGTATTAAAGCATGCACATGAGAGCTGTAAATGTCTACTCTATAGCCTAGGCTTTGCATTTACATTTGAAGTCTGTAGCTGTTGTCCCGACAACATTAGGAACATATAAATGTCAAGTCAAACTGGCCATCATGACACTAGCTTTCACTGACTTACAGTCAGACTTGCCAAAGTTACTTTGGGACCATAAATAAATTCTTAATGCAAGCAAAACAAAATAATTGCAATTTACTGGATCTCATGATTCTGATTTGAATGACCATGTAATTACTAGCATTGATGGCTCACAAATTGAGTGAGTCCCTGCATATACTGTACATTTCTTGGTATTTGGATTAATGACAAGTTTTCATAAAAATCGTTACGAAACTGGTGAAGAGGATTGGGTGCACTTTTATTTAGTTATAAGGCAATTCTGCAAAAACGTCACATATATTGCTTCACTACTGTACTGGAAATCCAATAATTACCAGACTCGCTCTCTGGACTGATTGGCTCTGGAGATCCATTTGGGCTTACACTGAGCTGTGAAGGACTGCTTTTAGTTTTCATAACCTTGGCTCCTGGAATACCCTGCATGCAAACCTAAAATTAGATTATCTCCCTTCATTATTTAGATCATTGTTGAAGGGGGTAATCTGTGATAACTGTTTTAATTAATTGTATGCATTATTACTATTGAGATTTAAATGTTTATTTTGTTAGGCTCTCTGATTTCCCATTCTAAATCTAATTTCAAATGAGGAAACAAAACATTAGGCATGCCTAAAATAAACGACTACACTTGCTACATTAACATGATGAAAGAAACATTCTTAATCTCACCAATAGCCAACCTGGTAGACAGAAAGGATATATAAAACTTGAATTATGATTGTCATGCTGTAATTTCAAAGTTATTAATCAAATCAAAATGTATGAAAAAACCCTCAAATTAAAGTTGACAATCTTTTTTATTATTTTATTTTATCTTTATTTTTACCAGGCAAGTAAATTAAGAACAAATAATCATTTACAATATTGGCCAGGCCGGAGACAAAATGCCACCTTTAGGGAATGGGTAGTGGGATTTAATAAAAAGAGGCAGTCAAGACAGAAGACAGATGGCAAAAGCACAGTACTAATAACAAATCTAAAATAAAGCGTATAGAGACACCACTAAACCACAGTTGATACATTGCAGACAACACTCCATGACAACTGCATGTTTATATATTTTTATCGAACTTTAATTTAACCTCATAAGTCACCAATTCTCATTTTCCAGGATGACTTTGCAAAAGGCATTCAAATAAAATATTGTGCAGAGAACAATATAAATAATATAACATACAAAAGAATGTGTATAAATACAAATAAATACACAGTACATTAATTAAAATAAATACATTAGGACAAATTTACATATTGGAACACAACATTTAGCAGGTGCAGGTGTCTAATATAAGCCAGTTTAATGTTTTAAGGAGTAACGTGAGATGAGCTTGTCAAGCTTTTTTACCATTCATTTTTGTCATTGGTAGCAGCAAACTGAAATGTGTATCGACCAATGGCTTCAGGAGTAACCAGAGTGAAATAGGTTACTAGAGTTGCAGATATTAAGATATGAGCTAAGCTAGAGAGTTCATGTACCTAAAAGTGACTTATAAATACAGTGAGGGAAAAAATTATTTGATCCCCTGCTGATTTTGTACGTTTGCCCACTGACAAAGAAATTATCAGTCTATAATTTAATTGATAGGTTTATTTGAACAGTGAGAGACAGAATAACAACAACAAAATCCAGAAAAACGCATGTCCAAAATGTTATAAATTGATTTGCATTTTCATGAGTGAAATAAGTATTTGATCCCCTCTCAATCAGAAAGATTTCTGGTTCCCAGGTGTCTTTTATACAGGTAACGAGTTGAGATTAGGAGCACACTTTTAAAGGGAGTTAATGGTAGCATCCAACCCAATGACCCAAAACACACCGCCAAGGCAACAAAGGAGTGGCTCAAGAAGAAGCACATTAAGATCCTGGAGTGGCCTTGCCAGGCTCGGAGGGAGTAGACAGAATTGTACAGGCAGCAATAGAGACTGGGAAGATTCAAGTGCTATAGCCAGCCATAACAAAGGGACTATTGAAAGTCAACAATTTGTCTGTAGGTGTACATTTTCATACCTGAGACCTTGAACATACCTGAAGTTTGATTTTCATGGATTTTACAGTATTCCAGAACTTTTAAGGATCAGAACCACAAATGTATTTTCATAAAATACCTGTTGATTGCACCAATTCCTTGCTTCCCTGAAAAGTTTCTCATCTAAGTTGTTCTTGGAGGGCAAAACTTTGTGCCAAAGCAGGTGTTTATGTAAAATGGGCTGTAAGTGTTTTTGGTAAGAACTTTCTTGAGAAGAAAATCTGAACGTTAATATTAAAAATGTTAAGAAAAAATATTTAAAATAAGGCCATGCAACCTCATTTGACAGGGTAAGATCTGATAGGTCATGTAAGAAGGCTTGCTCAATAAAGTGTTTTAACTGGCACTGTACACTTACAAGAGGGAGCTGTTTGACAGAGGTGCCAATGTGGACGCAAGCGATACTACAAATGCCGCTTAAGTCTTGGCAGATATTCAAAGATTTGGGGTACAATCGAGTGGGGGATGGACAATATGGGACTGTCTAAGAGTATCTAGTTAAAGTTGTACATTTGGCGGATTGAGCATTTCCCAGTTGAGAACACATAATAACAGACACTGTGAGGAAAGGCAATAGGAGTAGAGGGAGGTCTGTAGCAGATAGCAACAGTGAGACTTTTTTTTTACTGATAGTTTCACCAGCTGCAGCTCAAACTATTTCCAGATTTAGATAAAATGGCTGAGCACTGCAGATTCTCATTACAATACATAGCCACCCCGCCACACTTGGAGGACTTGTTTGACAGAATAAAGTATAACCATGAGCGCCTCTGAGTTTGAATGTGATTTTTGAGATGGCAGAATTAAAATGTACACAGCAAAAACACAGACCAGGCAGCAGACACAATACAGATAATTCAGCAGGGCACAAACATGTTTAGGCAATAGGCAAGACCACAACAGGACATAAGACAACAGGCGTATTACATGAAGCACTTACAGGTATCAGTCAACATGTTTTTGTTTTGAAAAGTGGCAATGGTGAAAAAATTTGACTGTCTTTTTTTTTCTTGTTTCCAATTGCTGAGTGCAGCGAACTGAAAAGAGGAACAACCTATAAATATATTTGCATTATTGATTTTTAACTAGAGGTCACTAGAAGGGTGGATGCGGTATGTGGTGCAGAATTCTTCACTGCCTTCTTCCCATAGTGCATCCTTCAGAATTCTTCACTTAACTCTATTTGCCTTAATTGCACATTTAGTATTGCCATTTGTACTGTATTTGCCTTCATTGCACATCTACACATTCCACTTGTAATATACAGTTGTGCTCATAAGTTTGCATACCCTGGAAAAATTGTGAAATTTTGGCATTGATTTTGAAAATATGACTGATCATGCAAAAAAACTGTCTTTTATTTAAGGATAGTGATAATATGAAGCCAGTTATTATCACATAGTTGTTTGGTTCCTTTTTAAATCATAATGATAACAGAAATCACCCAAAAGGCCCTGATCAAAAGTTTACATACCCTTAAATGGTTGGCCTTGTTACAGACACACAAGGTGACACACACAGGTGAAAATGGCAATTAAAGGTGAATTTCCCACACCTGTGGCTTTTTAAATTGCAATTAGTGTCTGTGTATGAATAGTCAATGAGTTTGTTAGCTCTCACGTGGATGCACTGAGCAGGCTAGATACTGAGCCATGGGGAGCAGAAAAAAACTGTCAAAAGACCTGTGTAACAAGGTAATGGAACTTTATAAAGATGGAAAAGGACATAAAAATATATCCAAATCCTTGCAAATGACAGTCAGTACTGTTCAGTCGCTTATTAAGAAGTGGAAAATTCTGGGATCACTTGATACCAAGTCAAGGTCAGGTAGACCAAGAAAGATTTCAGCCAAAACTGCCAGAAGAATTGTTCGGGTTACAAAGAAAAACCCACAGATAACCTCAGGAGAAATACAGGCTGCTCTGGAAAAAGACGGTGTGGTTGTTTCAAGGAGCACAATACGACGATGGTTGAACAAAAGTGAGCTGCATGGTCGAGTTGCCAGAAAGAAATCTTTACTGCGCCAATGACACAAAAAGACCCGGTTACAATTTGCCCGACAACACTTTGACACGCCTCAGCTTCTGGCACACTGTCATTTGGAGTGACGAGACCAAAGTAAAGCTTTATGGTCACAACCATAAGCGCAATGTTTGGAGAGAGGTCAACAAGGCCTATAGTGAACAGAATACCATCCCCACTGTGAAGCATGGTGGTGGCTCATTGATGTTTTCAGGGTGTGTGAGCTCTAAAGGCACAGGGAATCTTGTGAACATTGATGGCAAAATGAATGCAGCATGTTATCAGAAAATACTGGCAGACAATTTGCATTCTTCTGCACCAAAGCTGCGCATGGGACGCTCTTGGACTTTCCAGCATGACAATGACCCTAAGCACAAGGCCAAGCTGAACCTCCAGTGGTTACAGCAGAAAGAGGTGAAGGTTCTGGAGTGGCCATCACAGTCTCCTGCCCTTAATATCATCGAGCCACTCTGGGGTGACCTCAAACGTGCGGTTCATGCAAGACGACCAAAGACTGTACATATATTTAATACTTGTACATTTTCTTCCCCATTTGCACTTCTGATTAGATGCTTACTGCATTTCGTTGTACTGTACTTCTACTGTTCAATGACAATAAAGTTGAATCTAATCTAATCTGCTGCTATCGTCTTGGTGCCAGATATCACAGCACACTTTCAGAGGTCTAATGGAGTCCATGCTTCAATGGGTCAGGGCTGTTTTGGCAGCAAAAGGGGGACCTATACAAATTAGGTAGGTGGTCATAATGTTATTGCTGATTGGTGTATATCATTTCAAATCCAGAGTTCGGACAAAGTTCCCAGATATAATAATAATTGTACATTGGTACCGTACATCAACCTATTCCATCTACCAAAATAAAGTTTCTATTGAGCAAATTCAGGTAGTTCTTTCTGAGTTTAGTTCTATTTGACAAAATCTTTTGTTTGGTGGAATGAATATCTACATCCCGTCCATTAGCCTATACCCTCAACTCTGACTTAGCCACAAGGAATCGACTCTAATTAGAGAACTGGGCACTCAAGGTTTAATGACTTGTTTATTTACCCAAACACTGGATCTCCATCATTGGTTGTGGTCCTTCCAGCAGGATAATGACCCCAAATACACATTAAAAACACTACTCTGAAATGGTGAGTTAACTATTTCCTCCTCGTTGGCCTAGGGCATAGGATATTTGTTGCATTCACGGTATGGAAATTATTATTCATACATTTCTTCAAGATGCTGCATATTTGCAATCCTATTTTGATCCAGTATTTGGTTTTTTGATCAATCAGATCAACTATTTTCCAAATAATTAAACAAAAGATTAAACAACATTTGTCTGAGTGTGAGAAATCTGGCATTACATTTTGTAAAAAATGTGTGTCATTAAAAGTTATTCAAATAATGTCTTATGTAAGTAGGCATCACACACAATTTTATGATTGTAAATCTTTCTTTCAGTGTAATCATATCTGAATATACTAAAAGAAACGCCTGTATCCCACAATGAACAATTTAGTAACATATGCATCTAGTGTTTCTTGATTGCTCTTAGAGACATTCTTTTTTCTCTCCAGTACACTTTAATGCATCTAAGCCTGTCCCTATTAAACAGCAAGGGGTAATTACTTCTAACAACATATAATGGTAGATGTGCAGACTTCCCGTAAAGTTACTTTAATAATACCCTTGATAAACACAGTGTTTTCAATATGTTCTAAGTAAAATGTCAGCATTCTGCATAGACTTCCAGTAGCACCGCCCCACAATGCCTTCCAGAATGATTGACACTCTTGGTTAACCTAAGCAAAAAATGCTAGTGACAAATTACATTGATTTTCTTAATCTTGATCTCACAGTTTATATGAAAGACATACACCGATCAGCCATAACATTATGACCACCTGCCTAATATTGTGTAGGTCCCCCTTTTGCTGCCAAAACAGCCCTGACCGAACCCTTTTTGCTTTGTGGGAGGGCGAATTATCCTGCTGAAGGAGGCCAATGCCATCAGGGAATACCGTTGCCATGAAAGGGTGCACATGGTCTGCAACAATGCTTAGGTAGGTGGTATGTGTCAAAGTAACATCCACATGAATGGCAGGACCCAAGGATTCCCAGCAGAACATTGCCCAAAGCATCACACTGCGTCCGCCGGCTTGCCTCCTTCTCATAGTGCATCCTGATGCCATGTGTTCTCCAGATAAGTGATGCACACTTACCAGGCCATCCATGTGATTTAAAAGGAAACGTGAATCATCAGACCCGGCCACCATCTTCCATTGCTCCGCGGTCCAGTTCTGATGCTCATGTGTCCATTGTAGGCTCTTTTGGATAGGGGTCAGCATGGGCACCCTGACTGGTCTGCGGCTACGCAGCCCCATACACAACATACTGCGATGAACTGTGTTCTGACACCTTTCTATCTGTACCAGCATTAACTTTGTTGGATCGGACCACATGGGCGAGCCTTCGCTCCCCACGTGCATCAATGAGCCTTGGCCGCCCATTACCCTGTCGCCGGTTCACCGCTTTTCCTTCCTTGGACCACTTTCGATAGGTACTGACCACTGCAGACCGGGAACACCCCACAAGGGCTGCAGTTTTGGAGATGCTCTGACCCAGTCTTCTAGCCATCACAATTTGG
This sequence comes from Esox masquinongy, assembly GCA_016801175.1. Taxonomy (NCBI): domain Eukaryota; kingdom Metazoa; phylum Chordata; class Actinopteri; order Esociformes; family Esocidae; genus Esox; species Esox masquinongy. Next base: position 20,103 of record JACXGI010001417.1, on the reverse strand, counting down.
CCCTTGTCAAAGTCGCTCAGATCCTTACGCTTGCCCATTTTTCCTGCTTCTAACACATCAACTTTGAGGACAAAATGCTCACTTGCTGCCTAATATATCCCACCCACTGACAGGTGTCATGAAAAGGAGATTATCTGTGTTATTCACTTCACCTGTCAGTGGTCATAGTGTTATGGCTGATGGATGTATTAACTTAATGCAAAGATGAGAATGCATTTTGCACTCCTAGGTTTTTCTTTTAACCAAATCTGGCAGAAGAAGTGCATCAATCAAGCTTTTTGGTCACAAAGTATGGTCGTGGATTAGTGATGTTGTGAGGCAGTTTGCATCCAAAAACCCTTGGAACTTGTCCTTGTAGGACTAAAACTAGATTGTCGTTGGATCATCCAATAGGACAATGACCCAAACCAATCCGCCAGTCCCTTGACCTAAACCCGACTGAAAATATGCGGTGTGAGAATAAGTTATGGTCAAGCACTCTGAAGGATGTGAAGAGCTTCTAGCTGGGTGAGTGGACTCAGTTCCCTAGCTATGTGTCTTACAAACTCTTTAAACATTATAGGAGTAGACTCAGCACTGTAATCTAAGGGGAGGGAGCAAAAATATGAAATGCAGGCATGCCAATAATTGTGACATCTTTGAGACAAATAGTTGTTTCTTGGTTAAGAATTTGTTTTTTCTTTAAACAATATTACCTAATTGAGTTTAAATTTATCTTTTTACGTTTTTACTTTTAGGATAGACCTGATAACAACAGTCTTTTGCATTGTCGTTTTGGTCATCTACACCAAGAGTGGTAATCATTCTGAAGGTCAGTGTACGTCTTTGGCAATTAAGGAAACTACTACCCCAATATTTAGGTATACCTTTGGCAATTAAGGAAACTTCTACCCCAGTATTTATGTAAGCCTTTGGCAATTAAGGAAACTACTACCCCAATATTTATGTATGCCTTTGGCAATTAAGGAAACTTCAACCCCAGTATTTATGTAAGCCTTTGGCAATTAAGGAAACTACTACCCCAGTATTTATGTATGCCTTTGGCAATTAAGGAAACTACTACCCCAGTATTTATGTGTGCCTTTGGCAATAAAGGAAACTACTGCCCCATTATTTAGTATCAGTATCAGTCCCCCTTTAATTTAGTTTTTTCAAATATAATAAGACAAAAGCTTTGTGTCCATACCTAACACATAGTGTGAGTCACTAAACATTTCACTCGCTCTGTTGTTGCTTTATCCTTTATCTGGGAGTGAAGGATACAGCACACTCTTTTTACCTGCTTATGTCAGTCCTCACTGGACTTATCTATATGTACATAATACAGTTTTTACACACTTTTTCTAATACAGTGTGTGCAGACATCTGTTCCTTCTTCTTCTTCCTATTTTTACATTTGTAGGCTGTACTACCTGTAATGCTATCCCATTTCTAATAAAACCAGCCATATGGATGGGGGTAGGACATAAGGACGTTGGATTTACCTTCAAAAAGCTACTTTGATGCTCTGACTCCTTTGTCACCATTTCCACTGAAACAACCATCTCCAGGACCTTTCTGAAAGTAAGTTTGGTCTCTGTTAGTAGCTGTCTTTCTTTAGCATGCTTCAAGCTTTGCACAAATCATCTGGTATAAGCCAAGGAAGCGTCAGATTCACAGTGCACCAATAGCTTCCTTAGTACAGCTTAATACTAATTGTTTGGGTGAAAATTAAACAAGTAAACTTAATAAAGTATATCCACAATCACCTTATAAGTTAGTTACCCAACTTTAATGGGTGCAATGAGGTGTCTCAACAATTCTGAAATCCCCTCAAAAGTAACACAAATAGTACTGCTAATTTGCAAGCTAGCTATTTTTTTTGTTTTTCACTTATTGTCGTCCTCTATTCCTTTACATCTCTACAAAAGCAAACAAATGCGTGGTTGCAAGTTTTTATGCCTGATTTTTAGTTTCAATGGTGAGTTTTACCATTGCAAGATCCAGGCAATTTCAAAATATGCATTTGCAAAACACACAGGATTTCTAGGACAACAGCAACCTATTGGGACAGAATATACAACAACCAATAAACAACAAACAAACATTTTAAATTCAGTGCATAGAACAACTACCATTTGGATGGGGGTTGGGCATAAGGATATTGCATTTACCTTCAAAAAGTTATCCAGTCTTCTTCAAATCATTTGTGTCATTCAATGTGTCCTATGATTCGGCTTTGTCTTTCTCACCCTAAACATTGCCCAATTTATGCATAGTCGCAGAGAAAATAGTTAAGCAGAATGGGATGTATGATGTTTGATGTGAATCGTGAATTTCACTAAATGAATACGACCGGGCCTCACACCTGTTTGAAAACTGTCTCAACAGGTGGAGCAGGAAAATACATCTAAACAAACATACTACGGTAGCCCTTCGAGGGTTTACTAAACGTTTCACTAGATGACACCAGGACCACTGCTCCTGTCCAGAACAATAGCCAGGGGATCCTCCAGAAAAGAGAAAACACACAGTGGTTATATCAAAAGCCAGGTCATTAAATGGTCATTAAATGGCAAGTACAGACACCTGGTGCTGACTTGGCTGCGTTCAACACTTTAAACAATTTTCACCGCTCTGTCCATAAAATTTAACCTTTCATTCCCATACTATAGCTTTGTAGAATGATTTTTGACCAGCAGGGAAAACATTAGATATTGTGAGCATAGCACAAAATAATGTATCCTATACATAATGAGACTATACAGTCTTTGGTAAACCAAAATGATCTACATGCTTAAAATTGTTGGAATTTGGATCCTACTTTGTAATATAAAGATTACATTGTGCACTTTGGACTGTTTTTTTCTTCCCAGAAATTAATACAGTACCGTACTTTTTACATGAGTTTGTTGATTATGTGCCTGAGAATGGTACACATTTAAGGTTAGGGTTATTAATATTACAGTATTATGTAAGCAGTAGATTTGAATTAGATAAGCAAGATCAAGATAAAATCAGTTTCTATGAACACCCACTTGAAAACCCGAGTTCCATAGTGTGTTGGTCCATTTTGGAGTGATTCACACACAGCGACACTATATTTTGTGTGACCTAACTGGCAGCCTTTGTCCTAATACACTACCTTTGAACAGGGTTTGAGAAGAGGAGGCAATGTAGGAAAAGACTTAACATCAGCTGTAGCAACCCGGTCTTGTTGGAATACGTTGACTTTTTTATATAAACCTTTTACAAGTTCGTAAGATATATTACGTTAGGTGAAGTAATGTTAGTTAATCCAGAAAAAAACAATTGACAGGCTGTTTTGAACCCACATCCTTTAGTTCTGCAGATGAGTGCACTACTCGCTGCTCCAAATATGAACTTCCTGTTAGGGTAGTAGTGTTACTAGGTCAATATGTTACAAGTGATTATCTTTCTAACCATAACCCGAACCTTAACTCTAACCTCAACCCCAGTGCTATGATACCTAACATTACCCCAAACCTTAACCTCAGTGCTGTGATACCTAACATTAACTGTAACATTGAAATGCATTTATTACATATTGTAGCGACCTTGGTGAGGCCATTACTCATCCCACCAAATCCATTGGAGTTGAATGTCACCAGTTCAAAACATGGCTTCAATGTTTTGTGCAAATTCATAATGTATGATACGTTTGAGTAGCGTCGTAACATATCATACGTTTTTGTACCGTTCAAAACATATGATACAATTGTCTAGCATTTGTAGCATATGATACGTTTTAATAGCGTTCATAACATATGTTACGTTTTAGCCAATTCATAATGTATTATACGTTCTGGTAGGGCATTGTAATGTAACCTAACGTAACATAACCTATCATATGAAATTGGGGGCCATGGATTTACGTAAAATAGTCTACGTATTCCAATGAGACCAGGTTGCCCAGACTTACCAGTGACCTCTGGCTCTGGCATTTAAATGAGCACAATCAGACAATAAACATGCTGCTGCTCACTTCTGTACTTTATACTACCAAACGATGAGCGTGTATTTGGTTCAAGTAGTTTCAGGTTTATGCTTTTACAGGTTTATGCTTATGTAGAGGTGCACTGAGCGTATCAATGTTGTCTGTCCGTAATTGTTGAATACAATTTAGTTTAGGTTAAGTTAGTTGCAAAGATGCAACATGTTATTTTGCAACCTTGTTGCAGAAGTCCAAGTGGGCAATAGCAAGGTTTATACAAACATATGGTCTGGAATATTAATGCAGTCAAGTAAATGAGTATTGTCCTTGGGCACAGTGCTTTACAATTTTGCCCTATACCCTAATATGCAAAGCTTGCCCTATGCTCTAACATGCAAGGCCTAAGGTCATGAGGTTTCTAATAAACCCAGACCCCACGCTAACATGTTGGCATTCATGGTTCCCTCAATGAACTGTAGCTCCCCAGTGCCGGCAGCACTCATGCAGCCCCAGACCATGACACTCCCACCACCATGCTTGACTGTAGGCAAGACACACTTGTCTTTGTACTCCTCACCTGGTTGCCGCCACACACGCTTGACACCATCTGAACCAAACAAGTTTATCTTGGTCTCATCAGACCACAGGACATGGTTCCAGTAATCCATGTCCTTAGTCTGCTTGTCTTCAGCAAACTGTTTGTGGGCTTTCTTGTGCATCATCTTTAGAAGAAGCTTCCTTCTGGGATGACAGCCATGCAGACCAATTTGATGCAATGTGTGGCATATGGTCTGAGCACTGACAGGCTCACCCCCCACCCCTTCAACCTTTGCAGCAATGCTGGCAGCACTCATACCTATATTTCCCAAAGACAACCTATATGATGTGACGCTGAGCACGTGCACTCATCTTCTTTGGTCGACCATGGCGAGGCATGTTCTGAGTGGAACCTGTCCTGTTAAACCGCTGTATGGTCTTGGCCACCGTGCTGCAGCTCAGTTTCAGGGTCTTGGCAATCTTGTTATAGCCTAGGCCATCTTTATGTAGAGCATCAATTCTTTTTTTCAGATCCTCAGAGAGTTCTTTGCCATGAGGTGCCATGTTGAACTTCCAGTGACCAGTATGAGGGAGTGTGAGAGCGATAACACCAAATTTAACACACCTGCTCCCCATTCACACCTGAGACCTTGTAACACTAACGAGTCACATGACACCGGGGAGGGAAAATGGCTAATTGGACCCAATTTGGACATTTTCATTTAGGGGTGTACTCACTTTTGTAAACAGCGGTTTAGACATTAATGGCTGTGTGTTATTAATGTCTAAATGTTATTTTGAGGGGACAGCAAATTTACACTGTTATACAAGCTGTACACTCACTAATTTACATTGTAGCAAAGTGTCATTTCTTCAGTGTTGTCACATGAAAAGATATAATCAAATCTTTGCAAAAATGTGAGGGGTGTACTCACTTTTGTGAGATACTGTACATACATTAGTATGGGCAATGTGCAGTTTGCTTTCTTCTGGAAGAAACCGGTGGATTTCTAGGAGGGCAGCAGTCTAGGTGGAGCAGCTTGTTGTCCCGCGGAGGGCTTCAGGCTCACAGCCAGGTCCCTTTTCTCTACTGTGTTTGACAATTGGTTGAGGGAGCCGCAGGTGGTATAAATTGACCACAGCTCCCAACTGTTAACATAGCCCATGCCCAATTGTCTAATCACAGCACACAAAACAACATGCACACGGTTCAGTAATTCCATTCCAAATACTACAATCAGGGTAAATCACAGAGAAGGCAAGTAAAATGCACTTAAAAATAATATTAAAAAAACAGAAAAACTGTCTCTAGCTATTCCAAATCAGTGTCATAGGTGATTTAACAGACATCACATAGTCCTCAAATCAGTCAGGTTGAATTCGATGGAAGGGATGTATAGGATGACATCTGGGACACCTTGACTTACGGGGATGACAGGAGGAGAACGGGGAGGAGAGGTGAGGAGCAGGGATCCCCCATTGCAGCGTGTTGACCCAGTATCAACCCTGGTTTATGAATCATACATGCAGTCCAGCCGACCTGCTTTCTGCTCTACACTCGTAACCGACTAATAAGGCTCTCTGCTCAGTAGTCAGTGGCTACCAAGGCTTGATATTAACTGACCACGTCAGTCAAAGGGTACAAGCGAGGTCGGGAGACCCTTCTGATAACGAGCAGCCGGGTGTGGCAGAAGCGCTCCTGCTGACGTAGCAGATACGCTGACGTAGCAGATACGCTGCCTGCCACATATAAACTACTCCCGACCGGAGACCTGACCTTCTGGCTTTGCTTCCGTCCTCCTGTTTTCTCACTCCCCTGTCTCCCTTTTGTTTTTCAGTTTCCTCAGAAGCAGCACAGCAAAGATAAGCTGACAAAATAACCAGAAGAACCTCTTACTCTGACTGATAGATAGAGACTTGGATGTCATCGCACTGTAGGCCTCCATCCCAACTGACACCCCGTTCTCTAAAGGTTGATGTTTGGGATGTACTCTAGGCAGGTTGGTAGCGTTTGATTGAGCCTGACGGAAGTGCCAGATGGTTTGTGCCCTTTTGGGATAATTCGATTGATTCCGGTCTGCGCTGCAAGCACAATCAAACACAGCAAAAGTATGTGAAGTTCAAACAAATATTAACTGAACTCAAATCTTAAACCTGTCGTGGGTCTGTTTATGATGCATCTGATTCCTTTGAACAATGTTGCCTTGGCATCCTCACTTTCTTAATCTTTGTATTTTTTTATTCAACGGTTTACTTACAATATTCGCCTAGACAAACACCTCAAAAAGCTTCAAGATGACCAGACCTAGAAGCCATCCAACGGCTCAGACTTCTGTCTCTTAGATTACATTTAAAATCCAGTATTGAATAATCCCTGCAGCATGTCACCCCTTGAAGCATGGCATACCCAAAGGTGTACTCCATTACCCAATGGGACTGATGAAGTCAGAGACCCATTTATTCTATCACATTCCACAAATTAGTTCAACATTTTGTTCATGAACCTTTAGCCAGTATTTACAATTAAAAAAAAAGTAATTGTTACTTCATTCAATTTGTGTCATTTAAGGTCAAATGGCTTATTAATATTATATTACGGTTATTTTTTTCTCCCTAATTCCGTGATATCCAAATCAGGATTAAGGCCACACTTCATTGCAGCAAATCACAGGAAACTCTGCACAGACTATGTAGAGATGTACGTCTAATGAGGATAGTCTCAAATGAGGCATGTAGCATATGTGGGATATGCGTCTAATGAGGATAGTCTCAAATGAGGCATGTAGCATATGTGGGATATGCGTCTAATGAGGATAGTCTCAAATGAGGCATGTAGCATATGTGGGATATGGGTCTAATGAGGATAGTCTCAAATGAGGCATGTAGCATATGTGGGATATGCATCTAATGAGGATAGTCTCCAATGAGGCATGTAGCATATGTGGGATATGGGTCTAATGAGGATAGTCTCAAATGAGGCATGAAGCATATGTGGGATATGCGTCTAATGAGGATAGTCTCAAATGAGGCATGTAGCATATGTGGGATATGCGTAAAATGAGGCATATGTGTCAAATGAGGCATAATATCACTCGTTATTACGCGTTATCATGCATTGTTATCATGCATTGTTACCATGCGGTTAAACCAGGAAGTCTAGACCAGAAACATCCGCTGTGTAATGAATGCACTCTTTGGCCTCGTACCTCCATTTAGCTCACAAGTGCCCATACTGCCGAAAGGAGTTAGAGCAGAACACGCTGAACCATATATTACTACTCACATACCCGAATGGAGCTGGCTAAGCACACTGCCCTCAGGACTCCTAGACTAATCCCCTAAACTGGATAGTTTCTCTTCTGGATACAAGGTATATCAGACATAGCAAACCAGGTAGTTTGAATCTTGAATGCTGATTGGCTGTCAATCGTAGTTTATGAGATCACTTATTTCCGCTCTATTTACATGGGTAACAGGTTTATAATAGCAATATCTACTTATCCACTATCTACTTATCTGACCTGCTTTCCCCCTATGAACTTCCATGCCCTCTACAGTCTAGCAACGCCAATCTGCTCAATGAACCAAGAACCTGGCTCAGAAAAATGGGAGACCGCACCTTCTCTTTCATTGTACCTCTGGAACTGTGGGAATGTGAAAGAAATCTAGAATATGAAAACACATCTTTTTGATATTCACCAGCAGCCTTACTATTTTAAATGCAATAACTCATCCAGCTGTGCGACAGAATGTAAAGAGTGTGCAAAGCTTTTATCAAGGCAAAGGGTGTTCAACATTGAAGAATCTACAATATGGAATGCATTTTTTATGCATTTTTTTATGTATTATTTCATAGTTCTGATGTCTTCACTATTATTTTACAATGTGGAAAATAGTAAAACTTAAGAAATACCCTTGAATGAGTAGGTGTGTCCAAACGTTTGACTGGTACTGTATATCTCCGAATATTTGTCAGCTAGGATTGGAAAATGGCTAATGTTAAATTATTTGACATACAGTGGATATAAAAAGTCTACACACCCCTGTGAAAATGCCAGGTTTTTGTGATGTAAAAGAAGGAGACAAAGATAAATCATGTCAGAACTTTTTCCACTTCTAATGTGACCTATAATGTGAACAATTCAGTTGAAAAACAAACTGAAATATTCGAGGGGGAAAAATTAAAAATAAAAACCTTTCAATAACCTGGTTGCATAAGTGTGCACACCCTCTTATAACTGGGGATGTGGCTGTGTTCAGAATAAACCAATCACATTCAAACTCATGTTAAATAGAAGTCATTACACTCCTGCCATCATTTAAAGTGACTCTGAGTAATCACAAATAAAGTTCAGCTGTTCTAGTAGGATTTTCCTGACATTTTCTTAGTTGAATCTCAGAGCAAAAGCCATGGTCCGCAGAGAGCTTCCAAAGCATCAGAGGGATCTCATTGTTGAAAGATATCAGTCAGGAGAAGGGTACAAAAGAGTTTCCAAAGCATTAGATATACCATGGAACACAGTTAAGACAGTCATCATTAAGTGGAGAAAATATGGCACAACTGAGACATTACCAAGAACTGGACGTCCCTCCAAAATTGATGAAAAGACGAGAAGAGAACTGGTTAGGGAGGCTTCCAAGAGGCCTACAGCAACATTAAAGGAACTGCAGGAATTTCTGGCAAGTACTGGCTGTGTGCTACATGTGACAACCATCTCCCGTATTCTTCATATGAATGAGCTATGGGGTAGGGTGGCAAGACGGCCTTTTCTTACAAAGAAAAACATCAAAGCCCGGCTGAAGTTTGCAAAAACAAACATCAAGTCCCCCAAAAGCACATGGGAAAATGTGTTATGTTCTGATGAAACCAAGGTTGAACTTTTTGGCCATAATTCCAAAAGGTATGTTTCGAGGAAAAACAACACTGCACATCACCCAAAGAACACCATACCCACAGTGAAGCATGGTGGTGGCAGCATCATGCTTTGTGGCTGTTTTTCTTCAGCTGGAACCGGGGCCTTAGTCAGGGTGGAGGAAATTATGAACAGTTCCAAATACCAGGCAATTTTGGCACAAAACCTTCAGGCGTCCGTTAGAAAGCTGAAGATGAAGAGGAAGTTCACCTTTCAGCACGACAACGACACAAAGCACACATCCAAATCCACAAAAGCATGGCTTCACCAGAAGAAGATTAACGTTTTGGAATGGCCCAGCCAGAGCCCAGACCTGAATCCAATTGAACATCTGTGGGGTGATCTGAAGAGGGCTGTGCACAGGAGATGTCCTCGCAATCTGAAAGATTTGGAGCGCTTTTGCAAAGAAGAGTGGGCAAATATTGCCACGTCAAGATGTGCCATGCTAATAGACTCCTATCCAAAAAGACTGAGTGCTGTAATAAAATTAAAATGTGCTTCAACAAAGTATTAGTTTAAGTGTGTGCACACTTATGCAACCAGGTTATTGTGAGTTTTATTTTTTATTTTTCCCCCTCAAAGATTTCAGTTTGTTTTTCAATTGAATTGTTCATGTTATAGGTCACATTAAAGATGGAAAAAGTTCTGACATGATTTATCTTTGTCTGATTCTTTTACATCACAAGAACCTGGCATTTTAACAGGGGTGTGTAGACTTTTTATATCCACTGTACTTTGGTTCTCATGTTCAATTGTTAGTGTCCTTGGTTGAATATGGTACCGCTTTGAATTCTGCATAAGAACCTCCCTTAGTCGAGCATTGTTGGAATTACAATATTTATGTTGTGATTCTAGTTCTTCCAGAATTCACTGGAAATAAATGGAGTTGAACTCGACCCAAATGGAAACATTGTTTTATTTTGGTATTGCTTTCTGTAACTAATCGTTTTCATGTCATTATGGTTTGGGAATTACACTTGGCAAAAAGTGCAGCAAACCCCAGACTTGAACCTCCCTGATGCATTGAGAGATGCAGTATTTGGATTACTGCAAGACAAGCGTGGCTTTTATTAGCTAACATATGACCGAAGGACAGCAGACATCTTGACCTGACCTGGCAGAATAAATAAGTCATAAGTATGGAAGGAAATAGGTGATTAAACAAATGCCTGTATTGGTAAGTAGCTTTCAATATGTGTCTGGCGTATTTGATCTAGTGAGTATGCACGGCACGTCTCATTGATTTTTATAGCAAGCAATTTATTCATTTTCTCAGCCAACACTACAGGTGTTGTGGTGGCTGCAAAGATAACTTTCACAGCAGTTTGCCGGCAGTATGTTGTCCTAACTAATATGAATATGCCGGTCACTGCAAGTGAATTGAATATGAATGTCAACTTCAGTTGCCCTACAATATGTACCGTAGCATGCAATTTAATGGAACAAGAAAGGCATTTGGACCCCAATTTTAGGCCAATGATATGTCTTTTAAATTTAACATTCTATCAACAACATTTAATATTGGAAGAATAAGAATTGTTGTTTTTATTACATCCTAAGTAACATTGGAATATGATTAAATCTTTTTTCAAGTGAACCCTGGCCAAGAAATTATCATATATAGTATAAAATAACACAAAAGACAAAAACACATAATAACACAGCATTTAGAGCTAATACACTGCTAAAAAAACTAAGGGAACACGTAATCATCAGTAATCAGTATAACACCAAGTCCATTACACTTCAGGGATATCAATCTACCCAGTTAGGAAGCATAAGCAATTGTGAATCAATGTCACCTGTTTTGATGTAAATGAAAGTGATAACAGGTGCACTGGAGAGGCAACAGCAAGATAACCCCCAAAAGTGAATGGTTTTGCAGGTGGTAGCCTCAGAAAATTGCTCTCTACTTATCTGCCCAGAGCCCTGCCAGAGCCCTACAAAATCACCTCCAGTGGGCTACTGGTGTGCATGTTTCTGACCAAACTGTGCCGCTCGACTGGCATTCGCTAGAGAACACAAGGAATTGGCAGGTCCGCCATAGGCGCCCCGTTCCCTTCACAGATGAGAGCAGGTTCACACTGAGCATGTAACAGATGTGAAAGAGTCTGAAGAGACCGTGGTGAATGTTATGATGCCTGCAACATTATCTTGCATGGACGGTTTGGCGGTGAGTCAGTGATAGTCGGGGGAGGCATATCCTTGGGGGGTCGCAAAGACCTCTACGTGCTAGCCAATGGTACTCTGACTGCTGTTAAGTGCCGGGATGAAATCCTCAGACCCATCGTCAGACCTTATGCTGGTGCTGTGGGTTCCTCCTGGTGCAGGACAATGACTGGCCTAGTGTGTAAGCAGTTCCTGGATGACAAAGGCATTGATGCCATTGACTGGCCCTCACATTCCCCAGACCTGAATCCAATTGAGAACCTCTGGGAAGTTATGTATCAGTGCATGCAAAGACGCCAAGTAATGCGGCAGACTGTCCAGGAGCTCACTGATGCCTTGATCTTGGTCTGGGAGCAGATCTCCCAGGACACCATCACTGTCTCATCAGGAGCATGCCCAGACGTTGTCAGGAGTGCAAACAGGCACGTGGGGGCCATACCCACTACTGAGTCACATTATGAGTTGTCCTGATGAAATTCATGCAAGTTGGAACAGCCTGTGATTTCAGTTGTTTACTTTGATTTTCGGTGAGAGTTTGAATCCAGCCATCAATTGGTTGGTGATTTTGGTTTCCATTGACCACGGTTCTCAAGGAATTACACAATGCACAGTAAAGATTTTGATCTTTAATATATTTTGTTCTGCCAGACCCAATGTGTGATTTCAGTGTTCCCTTAATTTTTTTACAATTATGAAAAAAAACCAGTGAAAACACAGGAACAGTTTCTAAGGCCAAATGAAGATAATCTCTGGTATACGCGCCATCTGTGCTCGCTATGTTATGAAGATCTGCACAAAAGCAACAATGACTTAATTTATTGTTGATATAAATGCAGTCGTCAAATGTGGCCGATTTTCCTCACTGGTTCTTACAGTAGACCCTAATGGTATAAATGATGAATGGTATCAACAGTTGTCCTAACTGTCAAAACAACATTAATTGCTTACTACAATTTCCAGAAACAAGTGGCTTGCAGGATGTACACGTGTCATAGGTTCTGCTCCACATGTTATTTAGCCACCAGTCTCTGTGTGGGGGGAAACTTTGTGGAAGAGCAGTGTTGTGGGGAGGGTGGACAGTGTGGCAAACAGCTTTCTACAAATAAATACTCTAAATGACAATATTTTTATTTGGAATTTGGGAGTAATGTTGTCAGTAGTTTATAAAATAAAACAAAACTTTTCATTTTACTCCAACACATACCTATGAATAGTAAAACCAGAGAAACTGATAATTTTGCAGTGGTCTCTTAATTTTTCCAAATCTGTATGTTCTAACCCATGATGTTTGGCTTCTAAGTCTTGTGCGCTAACCACTACTCCATACAGAGATATCTGTTTCAGAGGGGCGAGTTGTGGTCTTACCAATGTTGCTACAGTACGATGGAGTATATTGGTGACTCCAAAATGAAATGCATTTTGTAAATATATCTATACTTACAGCTCTGGCAAAAATTAAGAGACCATTCCTAATTTTTCTTAAATCAGCATGTATGGCAGCCATTCCATTCCAGTGTCTGTTAAATTCCAACACAGGCACACCTCATTTTACATAATGAGGTACTGATTAGGTGATTACCTGAACCAAATCTAATTTAACGAGGAAAAGTATAAAAACCACTGCTGTGTTCATCACTATCCTCTTGCAATAGGACTAGCTGGATGGCAAAAACAGTGCAAGCAGTACCTCAAAGGTAAGTTGAATAAAAAAATAACTATTCAGCATGACAAACGAGTTGAAAAGAAAAGCTTTGAGTGAGGAAAAGAAGGGTTCAATTCTGGTTTTACTGGCAGAGGGATACAGTGAGGGTCAGGTTGCTTCCATCCTGAAAATTTCAAAGATGGCGGTTCATAAGAACAAGGTCAAGCAACAGACATTGGGGACAACAAAGCTACAGACTGGCAGAGGGCGAAAACGACTGTCCACTGACCAAAATGACCGTCAACTCATTCGAATGTCACTCAACAACCGTAGGATGACATCAAGTGACCTACAAAAAGAATGGCAAACAGCAGCTGGGGTGAAGTGCACGGCGAGGACGGTTCGAAACAGGCTCCTACGGGCAGGGCTGAAGTTGTGCAAAGCTAGAAAAAAGCCCTTCATCAATGAGAAGAAAAGAAGAGCCAGGCTTAAGTTTGCAAAAGACCATAAGGATTGGAGCGTAGACGAATGGAATAAGGTCATCTTCTCTGACAAGTCAAATTTTCAGCTTTGCCCAACACCTGGTCATCTAATGGTTAGACCTGGAGAGGCCTACAAGCCACAGTGTCTCGCACCCAATGTGAAATTTGGTGGAGGATCGGTGATGATCTGGGAATGCTTCAGCAAGGCTGGAATCGGGCAGATTTGTTCCTTCTTCTCTGATAATGTTCCCCAACTCTGAGAATTGTTTTTTCCTGCAGGGCAATGCTCCATGCCACACAGTCAGGTCAATCAAGGTGTGGATGGAGGACCACCAGATCAAGACCCTGTCATGGCCAGCCCAATCCCCAGCCCTGAACCCCATTGAAAACCTCTGGAATTTGATCAAGAGGAAGAAAGATGGTCACAAGTCATCAAACAAAGCCGAGCTACTTGAATTTTTGTGCCAGGAGTGGCATGAAGTCACCCAACAGCAATGTGACAGACTGGTGGAGAGCATGCCAAGACGCATGAAAGCTGTAATTAAAAATCAGGGTTATTCCACCAAATATTGATTTCTGAACTCTTCCTAAGTTAAAACATTAGTATTTTGTTGTTGAAAAATGAATATGAATTTGTTTTCTTTGCATTATTTGAGGTCTGAAAACAATGCATCTTTTTTTGGTTATTTTGACCAGTTGTTATTTTCTACAAATAAATACTCTAAATGATAATATTTTTATTTGGAATTTGGGAGTAATGTTGTCAGTAGTTTATAGAATAAAACAAAACTTTTTATTTTACTCCAACACATACCTATGAATAGAAAAACCAGAGAAACTGATAATTTTGCAGTGGTCTTTTAATTTTTCCAAAGCTGTATGTATTTCAACACCTAAAAGTGATGTCATCAATATGTCACTAAAGATGAACATTTTGAAAGTGTTGTTTGTATATTCACTGTGTGAAGATAAGTGTGCTGCATTTCATCAGAAAATCCGGTCCTATTTTTGGCTGTAATATAATATTGATTTCAGAAAAAAAACCTGGGTTACCCCTAAGGGACCACACAGTCCTTGCCAGGCCCAATATCCACTAAAACCTGAGGCTATCTATGTTTAACTGTAATAGAGATCTTGGTCTCAGTTTGTGTTCCTTGTTGAAATAACGGTAAAATCATTTTCAGGTCTTCTGTGAAGTGAAATTTTGGACTGTGAACAATACATCTGGACAAAATTGAAATGTACTTATATATTTTGACATACATTTTGGAAATAAAAGGTGAAATACATTTTGATACCTGAAATGTAATTTGAATAAAGTTAAATGTATGTATACATTTTTAAAGACATTTCAGAATAAAAGGTGAAATACCTTTTCATACCTGAAATATATTCTAAAAAATATATATATATATATATATATATATATATATATATATATATATATATATATATATATATATATATATACATTCGACATATATTCGTCATACATTCTACATGCATTTATGCATTTTGGGTGTGGAGGGGAGATGTATGATGGAAGAGGGGAGCTGTGTGACAGGGAGCAGTATGACAGACTCCCTACTTATGGTGTTATTCACAGACTGTTTGAAAAATGCATGTGCGTTGACAGCATGTTGCAAAACACGCCGATGGGTTCTGCCCTCCCCAGATTGCAACCGTGCCATCTGAACCAAAACATCTACACCGATCTATGGAATAAAAGAAGAGCACCAAAGACTATTATTGTAAAGCAATCTGTGCGATTCATGTTTCTATGCAAGGCAATGTGAATGATGCAATGTTGACATATTTGTCCGCCTGTAGTGTCTCCTTGGTTGTACTGTGGCGTCAGTACTCAATGTACGCGAACATGCCAATGTCACATTAACACTGAAAAGTGGTTTGTGCATTTCTGATGTTGTTTTTGCCTTTCACTGTAGGGCTGTGTTGACATTTGGTGCTGATAGTTCATCTGTGGCATGGCAACCAGCTTGTTCTCTTCAAACAGTACCATTTTTCACTCTCTCCTGTCTCATTCGTTCTGTGGGGGCGCGGGCAGCTTCTCAGCGCATTGTTTCCTTGCTTTCCTTTGCACTTAGGCCTCGGAGGTGTATACCCGAGGTCTGGAAACTGAAGAATTATGTTTGGACGTGTCATCTTTCAGTTCTTCCTGGCCGTCTGACTCATTCTCATTCAGATATTGGAAAGGCTAATGCTGCATGCGCATCCATTTGCCTTGGTCTGGCTGTTGTAAATGATGAACCTTTTCAGTGTGTCCTTAGGCTAAGCCTCGAGTGGACCAATAAGACTGCTTGGATTTGTTTGATGTATTTTGGATATTCAGGCCATGTTGTGACTATAATTTAATACACAGATAAATACGACCGAATGGCTGTATTATTTGACACTAGAATGGCAGTAGAGTTCCTCATTTGCAGTCATTGATTATGTTATTATGCTTACGTTGCTTCGCCCTGCACATCAACTCGTTGTCCCATCGTTGCCTATTACAAAAACAATCTCCTCCAGTGCCAGTGAGGTCCCGGGGGCGGGGGGGTCATGCCCCCATACACATCGATGGAGCTGAAGTGGAGAGTGTCTCCGAATTCCAGTTTCTCGGTTTGTTCATCAAAGATTACCTCACTTGGTCCAGACAAGCGAACTCAGCAGTCGTATAATAATGCTTTATCTTCTTGCTATATTTTTGCTGTGTATAAATGTTTCTCCTTAAATTCCCACTACATAGTTGTAGTGTGCTGTGCCACCATTCATAAGCTTATTACACTCATATGTACCTATATTCAATAACTCTAACAATTGCTTGCGTGGTTTACACTGTTATGTACTGTATATTACTGCCATACTTGCCATATCCAAATGTTAAATAACACTACCCAGATTGCTGCTAGTTTACAGTACTCTTTTCTTTAAACTGCTGCTAGTGTACAGTGTTATGAATATTTTTGCTTTATTCTATTATTATTATTATTATTTTTTTTTTTGTCTGGCTATAGTTTTGCTTATATACTCTTCTTCTTAACTATCACTACGTAGTTGTCGGGTCCCGTATCACAAGAATTTCATTCGGTGCATTTGACAAATAAACCTTGAAACTTGAAACATCCCTAGTGTATCTTGCCGGTCATCAGCTTAGTATCAGGGCACCAGAACGACCTCGGACAATATATTCGGGGTAAACAAAAGAAGAAAGGTTAACTGTGAAGTGAAAAGTAGCAGAGGCAGGTTGGAGGAAGAGAGCATTGCTGAGGAAGAGACTGAGTTGGATCAGTTGGGCCCGGGGAACAGAGTGACACTGACATTGCTGTAGGGAGGGGGAGTTGGTGGGCTGAGTCTGATGGAATTGACAGGTGCGATTCATCAAGAGGTCGGGGAAGATGTCAGTGCAAAAGCGTTAAGAGGGGGAGACTTGGGCGCACATAGTTTGGCTAATGGCGGTTGTGAGAAAATTAAGCAGGCAGTAGAGGTGCAACAGAGGTGAGGGAGGTGTGTGGAGTGTCCTATGCGGAGGCAGTGAGGCGGGTTCAGGCTCAGGGTGACATGAGTCCTGGGGAGACGGGGGGTGACAATCCACTGGAGAATGTGTTGATTGGAGGTAGATTTGGTAGTCATTAATAAAGGACAACTGGTGACAGTCACAGCAGGGGTGACCAATAGCCCTGCTAGAGTTGAGTCTAAAACAGAGAGGATTAGGCTGACATCAACGCGACAGAGAGACACCGTGATATAATGGGGCTGATGTGGGGTGATCAATCAGCAGAGGAGGATCCTGAGAAGCCCGATTTGATCTGCGTACAGGAAAAGTGGCTCACGCCAAACTTAGAGTCTGTCATACAAGGCAATGTGGTGGTCCAGAGAGGGGGGAGGGGGTGTTGTGTCAAATTTGTTAAACAAGGACTCCCATATAGAGTGGTAGGTAAGGGCACCGATCAGCAACATGTTGTTGTTGAGGTTTGCGTGAGAGAGGGGTGATATTGGTGGTAAATTATTTTAACCTGTGTAAGAGGATGCAGCAGGAGGAACTGGAGAGGGTGGAGGGTCAGTAAAGACGAAAAGTGGCCTGGGGATTTTAATGCAACCAGTACGCTTCGGGGGGTTACAGACGGATGGAAATAGGCAGGTTACTGAAAATTTAAGTGGCAGAATTGGTCTGCCGTAATGATGGGCAAGGGACCAGGATTGATATGAGAACAGGAAATGAGTCTGTTTTGGACCTGACTACGGTATCTGGTGTGATGGCAGTTGACTGTGAATGGGAGGTGTTGGGGAAATCGAGAGTAGGGAGTGATCATTACCCCATAATTTGTACAGTTGGCCGGAGGAGGGAGAGAGGTGTAGGTGGATGGCCTAGGAAGGTTAATGTTTGGAAGGGCAGACTGAAAGCAGATCCAGGAATAGGCCAATAGCACTGACATTTGTGTAAGATCATGGAACATTTCCAAATGCTCAAAAAGCAAATTTCTCTGAAATTCCAGTATGTTTCATTACTTCTCTGCTAATGAGGATCTTTTCTTTGCAAAGATACTCCACTTGCTTAACAGATGTAGCATATCAAGAAGATGAGTAAACAGTATGACCATTACACAGGTGCTCCTTGTACTGGGGACAATAAAAGGCCACTCTAAAATGTGCAGTTTTCTCACAACACAATAGGAAGAAAATTGGCAAACTGACTGCAAGAACGTTAAATAATTGTGGACTGTTTGTGGAGGATGGAAAATGTTCGCGATTTATTAAAATAAAAAGTCCTCAGAGTCTGGTATAACAGTTGATTATTTCAAGTTTAATTATGTGCCGCCACGGGAACAACCGTCACAACATCAACAGAGAATGAGTACAGAGACTAGCAGAGTAACGTCATGACAGATTGTTCTGATAATGCATTTCAAGTTTCAAGCTTATATTCTCTTCCAACAGTACAGATGACGGAATTAGCATTTGCAGAATGTACATACAAGGAATAGTAGCTACTATGAGGTAGTCTAAAAATGCAAGGTTGCACTTAGATAGCTCCAGGAGACACAGAAAATCATAGAATGTTGGTTGCCCAGACAACCCGGTCAAAGACTGAGATATATCAATCTGGACATTTACTATATTGGGACTTAAGTTAACTATGCTCTTCCCAATACGGAATAGAGCTCTGTTCACCTGTAGGATGTAAGTAATATTAACCCCCTACTGTTCGAGAGCTTCCTCCTAGAGAACAGTTTCTTATGGCGGTTTTATGGCACAGGCGGAGGCCTGTTTCTCTTACTGCTAAAAGGAGCCAAGGCCCTGCTCAGCCGACATTCCATTCATCACTGCCCCTGAACACAAAACACTGGCCTTATAAGTTGGAGACAGAGGGAGACACAAGTCTTTCAGTATATGTGTAATTGATCAAGCATACAGAATACAAAACCCTTCTAATAAAATAATGAATAAATAAGGATGATAATAAATTAATTTTCTACAATTCCTCCCTTTTGTCCCCAAAGGGACAATAAAACAAATTAATTTATTCATCTAGAAGTAATGACACCAATTACTAGAAACCTTACTGGATCTTAAGGACCAGAAGGTTACAATTACTTTACATAAGTTACTTTTGTATACGATCATTAATGAGGTTAAATTCAAACAAGTCATTTCAACATGCATGATCAATGATTACACAAAATAGAAATTAGTTTATTTGTTTCTGTTACAGTTTTTTCGGCCGCTGGTCTTCCTTCTTGATCTTCTGGATAATTGAATAGCATTCATGTGCATGTGTCAGTCGTTGACTCACCACACTGGACTAAGGCCCCTTCTGGGTTTGATGTTTACCATCATGGCAACTCCAGGCTTTAAACTAGGTGTGGACTTGTGTTGCACGTCAGTGTAAGTGAGAATCAGTGGGTATAAGTATGAACCAGGCAGAGAGAGGTTTTCCTGAAGGTTACAGATCAAATGTTAGATTGTTTTCACATTAAAATATT
Organism: Esox masquinongy; assembly: GCA_016801175.1. Taxonomy (NCBI): domain Eukaryota; kingdom Metazoa; phylum Chordata; class Actinopteri; order Esociformes; family Esocidae; genus Esox; species Esox masquinongy. Next base: position 439 of record JACXGI010001417.1, on the reverse strand, counting down.
AAACTGATCAAGGTTGTATCTGTGGATGTCAATTCTGCAACACAAGCATAGAAGAAACATTAGCAAACATAGAATTACCCATTCTCCCTTCTGTCATTCACAAAATTCAGTTTTTACTAAAGATAATAATTTATCACTGTTGTTTTCTCTCCCTTTTGCTGTGATTGTAATAAAAATATACACTGAGTAAAACCAATGAGGGAAGTCTAGGTTGTCAACTATATATGCTCTGTTACTCTGCAGTTGGCATCAAAATGCTTGGGATGTTATCAAAAATTACATTTTCACAAATCTTTAATTGTTGTTGACTAATGTCAGTTAAAATGATATAATTTTCCTATTCAGGTTTTCCCCTTCTTCAATGAACCCGGTGGTGTGTGTGTGTGTGTGTGTGTGTGTGTGTGTGTGTGTGTGTGTGTGTGTGTGTGTGTGTGTGTGT
>JACXGI010001416.1:0-93579 GCA_016801175.1 Esox masquinongy | reverse complement strand
CTACTTTACCAACATATTCAATGGGTTTAATTCAATCTGGAGTATATTTTTATTCATTAAAGAGGGGGACACCATTTCCGCCAGGCACCGGCGAAATCTGTGTCCCTTTGTTAATCAAAATACATAGTACCCACATTTTCCCAAACTCTCACAGCTATTGATTCTCTACTTTACCAACACATTCAAGGACTTTAATTCAATCTGGACTATATTTTCATTCATTAAAGAGTGGAAGACCATTTCCACCAGGTACTGGCGAAATCATTGTGTCCCTTTGTCAATCAAAATATATAGTACCTACATCACAGGTTCGCTACAACTTTAAGCCAGAAGTTAAATGAAGTTCAACTACAATTTGCTTCTACTTATCCACAGTTATGGCGCCTGAAGAATGCTCACTGTAAAACATACACAGTTACAAGAAAGTTTGTGAACCCTTATGAATTCCCTCATGAAATCAATGACATGACATTCAGGTGGTGGTTAGTGGTGCCAGTATAACACAAAGTCAATTAAACTTCAGGGATATCAATCAGTCCAGTTAGGAAGCATAAGAAATTGTGAATCAATGTCACCTGGTTTGGTGCAAATGAAAGTGACAACAGGTGCACTGGAGAGGCAACAGCAATACAACCCCCAAAAAGGGAATGGTTTTGCAGGTGGTGGCCACAGACAATTGTTCTCTCCTTATCCTTCCTGACTGATTCTTCTCACGTTTTGCTAGTGTCCTTGTCACTACTGGTAGCATGAGGCGATACCTGCAGCCCATTCAGGTTGCACAAGTAGTCCAGTTCCTCTAGGATGGCACATCCATATGTGCCATTGCAAGAAGGTTTGCTGTGTCTCCCAGTACAGTCTCAAGAACACGGAGGAGATACCAGGAGACGGGCTGATACACGAGGAGAGCTGGACAGGGCCGTAGAAGGGCATCAACCAAGCAGCAGGACCGGTATCTACTCCTTTGTGCAAGGAGGAACGGGAGGAGCACTGCTAGAGCCCTACAGAATGAACCCCAGCGGGCTACTGGTGTGCATGTTTCTCACCAAACTGTCAGAAACAGACTCCATGAGGTTGGCATGAGGGCCCGACATCCTCTAGTGGGACCTGTGCTCACAGCCCAGCACTGTGCAGCTCGATTGGCATTCGCCAGAAAACACCAGAACTGGCAGAACCGTTCTCTTCACAGATGAGAGCAGGTTCACACTGAGCACGTGACAGATGTGAAAGATTCTGGAGACGCAGTGGTAAAAGTTATGCTGCCTGCAACATCATCCAGCATGACCGGTTTGGCGGTGGGTCAGTGATGGTCTGGGTACCGATCGTCAGACCTTACACTGGTGCAGTGGGCCCTGGGTTCCTCCTGGTGCAGGACAATGCCAGGCCTCGTGTGGCCAGAGTGTGTAGCCAGCTCCTGGATAACGAAGGCATTGATGCCATTGACTGGCCCTCATATTCCCCAGACCTGAATCCAATTGAGAACCTTTGGGATGTTATGTATCGGTGCATCCGACGCCGAGAATTAACACCACAGACTGTCCTAGGAGCTCACTGATGCCCTGATCCATGTCTGGGAGGAGATCCCATCCACTGTCTCATCAGGAGCATGCCCAGACATTGTTGGGAGTGCATACAGGCACGTGGGGGCCATACACATTACTGAGGCACATTATGAGTTGCCGTGATGAAATTCACACAAGTTGGAACAGCCTGTGATTTCAATTGGTTACCTTCATTTTCTGTATGAGTTTGTAATAAATACTGGGTTTCTGCTTTTATTTTTTTTTACCAACAGAGATCTGTTGAAGTGGAAAATGGCCCAGTGTCATGGTTCCTCCTGGTGCAACTACTCCTACACCACCTCCCCTGTGCCAGTCGGTGACACCTGCTTTTTAGTCACCATCGTTCCCAGCTCCTCTCAACAGGGAGCTCTTGAACGTAGCAGACTGCCTTGTTCTACCACACTCACCTGATTCCTATTCCCCATTAGTAGAGGCATACAGTTGTGCTCATAAGTTTGCATACCCTGGCAGAAACTGTGAAATTTTGGAATTGATTTGGAAAATATGACTGATCATGCAAAAAAAATGTATTTTATTTAAGGATGGTGATCATATGAAGCCATTTATCACATAGTTGTTTGGCTCCTTTTTAAATCATAATGATAACAGAAATCACACAAATGGCCCTGATCAAAAGTTTACATACCCTTGAATGTTTGGCCTTGTTACAGACACAAGGTGACACACACAGGTTTAAATGGCAATTATAGGTTAATTTCCCACACCTGTGGCTTTTTCAATTGCAATTAGTGTCTGTGTATAAATAGTCAATGAGTTTGTTAGCTCACACATGTATGCACTGAGCAGGCTAGATACTGAGCCATGGGGAGCAGAAAAGAACAGTCAAAAGACCTGCGTAACGAGGTAATGGAACTTTATAAAGATGGAAAAGGATATAAAAAGACATCCAAAGCCTTGTAAATGCCAGTCAGTACTGTTCAATCACTTATTAAGAAGTGGAAAATTCAGGGATCTCTTGATACCAAGCCAAGGTCAGGTAGACCTTGACACGCCTCACAGCGTCTGGCACACTGTAATTTGGAGTGACGAGACCAAAGTAGAGCCTTATGGTCACAACCATAAGCGTCAAGTTTGGAGAGGGGTCAACAAGGCCTATAGTGAAAAGAATACCATCCCTACTGTGAAGCATGGTGGTGGCTCACTGATGTTTTGGGGGGGTGTGAGCTCTAAAGGCATGGGGAATCTTGTGAAAACTGATGGCAAGATGAATGCAGCATGTTATCAGAAAATACTGCCAGACAATTTGCATTCTTCTGCACGAAAGCTGCGCATGGGACACTCTTGGACTTTACAGCACGACAATGACCCTAAGCACAAGGCCAAGTTGACCCCCCAGTGGTTACAGCAGAAAAAGGTGAAGGTTCTGGAGTGGCCATCACAGTCTCCTGACCTTAATATCATCGAGCCACTCTGGGGAGATCTCAAACGTGCGGTTCATGCAAGACAACCCAAGACTTTGCATGACCTGGAGGCATTTTGCCAAGACAAATGGGCAGCTATACAACCTGCAAGAATTCAGGGCCTCATAGACAACTATTACAAAAGACTGCATGCTGTCATTGATGCTATAGGGGGCAATACACAGTATTAAGAACTAAGGGTATAAAGACTTTGAACAGGGGTCAGTTAATTTTTTTCTTTGTTGCCATGTTGTTTTATGATTATGCCATTCTGTTATAACCTACAGTTGAATATGAATCCCATAAGAATTAAAAGAAATGTGTTTTGCCTGCTCACTCGTTTTTAAAAATGGTACATATATTACCAATTCTCCAAGGGTATGAAAACTTTTGAGCACAACTGTATATGTTCCCTCAGCTTCCCTGTTCGTTGTCTGGTATTGTCAAAAGGTCACAATGTTAGTTATCTTGTAGTTGTGTTGATGCTTATTCTCCTTCACGCTCTGTTGTGTTTATTAAGTCTAGCCAAGCTTAGTGTATTCTACTTGTTCGAAGACAGTCTAATTATGGCTTTATGCCACCATTCCTAGAACTGTCTTCATATAGCCTACTTTGTTAGGACAAGCTTGTAACTGTTATAGTGTTCGTGGAACTACTATGTTCTCTACTAAAATAAGTATCACATTTGTGTTCCCGCTTCTGCTTTCTTCCAACTACAGCATGACACCCGGTCACAAGAAATTTCATAAGAGTTGTCAAGGCTCGTAAGGCTACAGGATACAAATGCATTTACAAAGACTTGGGCCTCCATCAGTCTACAGACAGATTGTGTGCAAATGGAGAAAAGTCAGCGCCACTTCTACTCTCCCTAGTAGTGATTATCCAACAAAGATCACAGCAAGGGCATGTCACATAAAGGAACTGATAAAGAACCCAAAGGTCAAAGCTACGAATATGCAGGCAATGCCAGTGTCCATGAGTCCACAAAAAAAAGACATTAGACAAGAGTTTGATTCATCAGAGGACACCACAGAGGAAACCTCTCATCTCTAAATGAATCTCAGGTTTGCCAAAAAAAAAAACACCTTAAGGTTCCACAATACTAATGAAACAATATTCTAAGGACAGAGAAGACAAACATTTTGGTGACAAAATCAATGTTCTATGGCCAGACAAAAAAAATTTTGCTAAAATGCACAAAGCTACATTTGGAGTAAGAAAAATACTGCATTCCAACACCAAAACCTCATCCCTACTGTGAAGTATAAAACTTATATCAGGAGATTCTACAGGAGTATATCAGGGTAAGTCGGTCATCTGAAGCTTAAAAAAAGATTGTGTCATGCAGTATGTTAATTACTCTAAACAAAAAAGAGGAGGAACATTTATAGTACAATGGGTGACCAGGGTGGGAACAGTCAGCAATGATCTTACCTGCAAGATTTCTATCCCTGGAGTCATGCAGGAGTTCGTTGGAGGGCTGGTGCCAGCCAAAATCTAGACAAGATTCGATGTGAAGGCCAATTTTGTGAATCACCCGGGCTATTTTTGCAGTAAGCAATGTGTCTCCCAGCTCAGCCGTGGAAGACTAACTTCATTAGAGTTGCCGTTGGCCTCCCTGACTACTGCCCTTCTCACCTGGATATTCTGTTTTTTTAAGGATGCCTTCACTGTGCTCTAAAAGAACTTCATTTTGCGTTTGTGTTGAAAGTTCCTGTCTTCATGAGGTAGTTTTTGTTACGAATTGCACTTACCACAAATTACTGAAAAACAAATGATATTCAAAATTCAGCACTCAAACAAGGAAACTTGTGAGAGAAGCCAAAGCGAGGCTTATAATCACTTTGGAGGAGCTTCAGATTTCAGTTGCTGGGAGTGACTCCAGAACAAAAAGGTCTTGAACTCATTGCCATTGACAATGGAACAGCTTGAAAATATAATACTACAATGGTATTATAACATTTCAGTATTATGATATTTCACCTTTTTAAAATATCAAAGAGAATAAAATTTAAATGTACCATTTAAAAATCAGTTATATGAAAGGTCTGGTCATAGGTCTAAATACCTTTTCAAGACAAACACTCTACATACTGTATAGTAGTAAAGGTTCATTTTGATATTTAACTTACAAAAGAAAATATGTTATACTTTTCAAGTAACCTGCATTTATTTCACTCCGCACTGATTTCAGAGGGTTTTGACCTCTATTAAATTAAAATAACCTAAAAAGCATTTCTGTTTAGCCAAGCCTCTCTTTTATATGGTAATCCAAGTTTGCAACTAGGACTTTTGGGGACAAATGTCTTCGTCCTAAAAAATTGTGGGAAGGAGTTTGAATCTTGGTTGCGGCATATCAGCAGTGCCCGGATGTTCCAGAGGGCTTTGCAAATTGGCTCTTTGCCAGTCAGGTTGAATGGGTGGATGTTAGGGCAAAGCATGTGCAAGACATCATAGTGGTTTTCCGGAGAGTATGCTCTCCTCCAGTGTATGTGTGCTGGCTATACCTCCTGAAAATAGCATTCAGACTACATCATCCTTGAGATCATTAAATACATTTTACGAAGTACAATAGTCACATTCAGTTTTAGGTTAGAATACCGCATCACTGGTTTGAAAACCATTATCAACACAAAAATTGCCAAAATAAAAGTACATTATCCTTCTCATGATACCTCGTCATGACAGCATAGTTTACTGTTGCAGAACAAGTCTGTTCTGATTGTGATTCTGTTCTGTTCGCTATAGTGTACTCTATGACCGCAGGGCCAGCCCTGCCCAATTTGGTGTCCTAGGCAAGATTTTAGCTGTTGCCCCTTGCATCGCAGCCAATTCCACCACCGATCATTGTGTTCATACACTGACACTGAAACTGCATAGCTTTGTCTTTGAGATTTTCTTTATTTTAGAAACAAGAAAACCCCACAAAATAAACAGTATTAAAGAAACAAGTGACATAAAACAGATTTTAAATACAATATAAATAAGAGTATTGCACTAAGTATTGCACCAAGTTTTTACTACAGAAAACTTGCAATATGCATAATGACCCATTGTTCTCTAGCCTTACTGACCTTGCCTTTCTTGCAGCAAAGTCATCTATGACATCATCAGACAGCTGTTGTGAGACTACATTATTTATTTTAGATTAGATTCAACTTTATTGTCATTGAACAGTACAAGTATAGTACAACAAAATGCAGTTAGCATCTAACCACAAGTATTAAGTATACAACAAAATATACATACAGCTCCAGAAAAAATTAAGAGACCATTGCACCTTTTTCTTTCCTTTCCAAAAAAATTGAAAAGGAAAGTTTAGAGTGAGGAACAGAAGCTTTCAATTTGCAGTGGTCTCTTAATTTTAACCCTTCTGTTCCTCACTCAAAACCTTCCTTTTCTACTTTTTTGGAAAAGAAAGAAAAAGGTGCAGTGGTCTCTTAATTTTTTCTGGAGCTGTTTGTATATTTTGTTGGTGGAATGTGCAGATGTGCAATGAAGGCAAATAGAGGAGGGCAGAAAGTTTACAAATATTATGTATAGTGTATGCTACAAGTGGGATAATAGTTGTTCGGGTACATGGCTGTTTCTAAATGGCATTCTAGATGCAACGAGGCAAATAAAGGAGTAATGTAGTAGGGTAGCATGAGCAACCGGGATGCAGAGATGGCAGCACAAGGTCCCAGAGGTAGACGTGTGTAACAACTGTAAAAAAATAAATGAAAATGCAAGCACAATGGCAAATTAATACTAATGATGGAAAGTCCACAGAGACGTTCTTGCACCGTATCAGTTAAAACTGATGGCCAGTCAGTAGGGTCTGTTGGTGCAGGCTTTGTGTAGATGCCTGATGCTGCATCACTGGGCTGTGCTGAGGTAGAGGGGACAGGAGCTCTTGATGCTGCATCACTGGGCTGTGCTGAGTTAGAGGGGGCAGGAGTGCTTGATGCTGCATCACTGGGCTGTGCTGAGTTAGAGGGGGCAGGAGTGCTTGATGCTGCATCACTGGGCTGTGCTGAAGTGTCTGCAGGTGGCCCAGGATTTGCAGGGGTTGGATTTCAGTACTTCAAAAGTGAATCTGAAGAGAGAAGTTTATGTGACCATTGGGTGTTATATTAATAAAAAAGCTGCTGCTGGTGAAACAATACAGTAATATTACCTAAGCCACATTATAACCTAAACACAAATAGCAAGAGTAATTACACCTAGCACTCATGCACAAAAACATGTATTCAATGAGCACTACTCTAGCATGCTGTTTGCTATAATACATATAAGACTAATCAATAGTGAAAATGCAAAGGCTTACAACTATTAATTACAAAAAGGGAGGGGAAAGGAAAAGCATTTTCATTGACTTTTACAAGCAGGGCAAACGTTGGCTAACTAGACTAGCTAAGATATCAATAAAATATAGACCCATGCCAGGTTTCTTGAGGCAGACAGCGGATGGTTCGTGCAGCACACTTGAAAAAGTGTATTTCTCAAAATTAAGTTATAGGTTAGGTTTTCCCGAAACACCTGGATAGTCTTTTTAACATTCCCTAATGAATTTAAGGTAAAAGTAACTGACATCATCTCTAACTCAGTGTTACTACTAGCTAGCTATTTAAATTAGCACACATTACTAGTATCGTCCAAAGTAAGCTAGCTAGTAGTAACACTGCTCCAATGGAAACTACTATGCAATTAGATAAACTATTCATTCATCACATCACCTCAGTCCTTACCCCGTTTTTCCTCCTCTTCGTTTTCTTCCCTGGGCACCAGAGAGCTTTGGTATTTTTGACATCGTTTGAAGTAGGCTACTGATGCAAATTCATCATGGTTCTTCATCAGTGTCACTCACTACTTCAGATAACCGAACTCACCCATCCCCACAATTAAGTAAGTCTAACATTGGGGTGGGGGGGGCATTTACAGAAAAAACAGCCTATAAGCTATAATAACAATAACAAATCACCAGTCTCACCTCATAGCTTCATATCAAACCAGGTAGCACAGCTGGTCCAAAACTGAGTCAGTGGCAGTGGTTTTTTTATAATGTAGAAATATTTTTTTAGGTTATGTTGATGAGAAATTGCCCTTCACAAAATAATAATAGTGGCAAATGTGGTTTCCTGAAACCAGACTGAGCAGTATGTGTAAACTGGAACATTATTTCTAAAATCACACAGAGCAGAAATGTCATTTAAGTGCCTTCTGTTTGGAATTTGTGACAAGTCCAAAACTGCCTCTCCACCACATAATTAGAAAGGAGAGCTCTTGGACCAACTTCATACAAATTCTGTGATTACTATCTTCAACTTAAACACAGGCTACTCAAGCATGAGTGCGTGGTGCATACAAGAACACATACAAACACACTAAGCGCACTTCCCCAGGATATATTTATTTTCCCCTACCACTGATTTAAAAAACTGGTATTGTTATGATTTAAATAGTTTGAACAGCAAGATCTGTTCACTTGATACATTTTGAAATACAATAGGTCTGGGACCTGGCCTGGAAGATCTGTAGCTCATTTGGTAAAGTAGGACAAAAATGTATAAATTCCTTGTACATCATAAGCAGTGTATTTGGAGTATTAGATCTCCATAATGGTATTGAGAACAATTGAGGAATGTATGTTTTAAGACAACAATGTTATTTTTCACCATGTAAGCTTTGGGGGCAAATTATTGCCATGCTTCAGATTAACTGAACTACACTGATATGGTGATATCAAGTTGACACAGGTGATAATCAAATAAATCGATTTAAGTTGATTTGATCGCTTAATAATTTGAGCCCTAAAGCTCTAAAGTAATTTCAAGATACTCAGACATTGGACTGCGCGCACACACTCCACATGAAAGAAGCATAGGCTATAACCTTCGATAACATTCCTTCAGCGCTATTATCCAAGGGGGCATTCATCAAACATTATACAACTAAACAAGCATGAGTTTAAATAACCGCGCGCAACAAATCCCCAACTGTATTTTTCTGTTTATATTTTCGCTAATTTGACGCCAGGCAAAATGCCATGTTTTATTGAAGACACCCAAGGCGATACCACACTGCATCCGCGGCGTTCTTTAAACTCAATGTGTTTGCTAACCAATGCAGACAGAAGCCGATATTAAAAGTTTGTGCTTAGACCCAAAAGGAGTTTTCCAACTTTGAAATAATCACTCTACATCACTTAAAACAAATTATATAAACACATTACACAAATACAGCACATGATTTTGATGAACCGGATCCTACTAAGAGTAGCAACATTAACTGAGCAGTTATCATCGTTTTTGAAATAGCAGTTTTTTATACAGAACAAATAGAAGTTATTGCAACGCGTAGTGTCGCACAGTTATCCTGTGTACACCGCACAGTTCAATCTATTGATTTAATAGTAAACAATTAAATCCTACCTTGCAGTCTGGTATTAAGAAAATGTCCTTCTATAAATTGATGCAGAGCTAAAATACACGCGTATGTTTTCACAAGTGACCCGGAGAGTACAGGTGCCCCGAAGAATTGTCTCACTTCCGCACCGACTGAACTTATCCCAATGCATTACTGCGGTCAACCTAGCCGACGCTTGAAAATACTCGGCCAAACTAGCCGTTCGTAAAAATTGTGTGCGCGGCTATAACATTATATACTTGGGAGCGCTCTGAAAGCAGTCTGAGTCGCTAGTCATACGTGTGTCTTGCTCAATCGGTTGAATATTTTATATTTCGAGATACATAAATGCATTAATCATTTCTGAAAATGTGATGAAGAAAATGTTTCAGTGTTTATAGATCTGATCCGGACATATTTTGAGAAGAAATATGAATGTCCTCTTGGGGATTCTATTACATTACTTTTATTTTATGCTAAACCACAGATTAATTTGTAACTATTAGTCGTTAATTTCAGTTGATTTGTGTTCAGTCAGATCTCCTCTATGCACACAACACAACACATATGGAGACATTTCACTGTATGACTTTGGAGAAGTTAATATTTAAATATATAATGAATCTCTATGGAGATGTTAATGCTGCAACACTTAAAGCTACATAACAGACTAAATTCCTATAATTAGTTAATGAATCCACTTGATTTCTGTTAAGGAAGGTCTTCTTTAAAAGTACAAAACATATAAAGCATTTCTACTGTAGCATTTAGGAGAAATGTTCATATACAGGTGCTGGTCATAAAATTAGAATATAATCAAAAAGTTGATTTATTTCAGTAATTCCATTCAAAAAGTGAAACTTGTATAATGTATACATTCATTCCACACAGACTACATGCTCATACTTTTCATGTTCATACTTTTCAGTTGGCCAACATTTCTAAAAATCCTTTTATTGTATTGGTCTTAAGTAATATTCTAATTTGCTGAGATACTGAATTTGGGGTTTAGTTGTCAGTTATAATCATCAAAATTAAAAGAAATAAGAAAAACACTTAATAAAAAAACAAAAAAAACACTTGAAATATATCAGTCTGTGTGGAATGAATGTATACATTATACAAGTTTCACTTTTTGAATGGAATTACTGAAATAAATCAACTTTTTGATGATATTCTAATTTTATGACCAGCACCTGTAAACGTATAGTGCCTCTCCATGGAGATGTGGATGCTGTCACACTTAAAGCTACATTAAAGGCATAATTCTTATAATTACTTAATGAATACACAATTTCTGTTAAGGAAGGTCTCCTTTGTGTACACCACATATTAAGAATTTTTACTGTAGCATTTTTGAGAAAATTTAATTTAAAGATATTGTGCATCTCTACAGTATGGAGACTTGGATGCTGCCACACGTAAAGCTACATTACTGGCTCAATTCCTATAATTAGTTGATGATTCTACTTGTTTTGAGTTAAGGTAGGTCCCCTCTATATGTACACCACATATACAGTGAGGGAAAAAATTATTTGATTCCCTGCTGATTTTGTTTTGGAAGAAACACAAAAGAACTGTCAATCTCCCTCGGTCTGGGGCTCCACGCAAGATCTCACCTCATGGAGTTGCAATGATCATGAGAACGGTGAGGAATCAGCCCAGAACTACACAGGAGGATCTTGTCAATGATCTCAAGGCAGCTGGGACCATAGTCACCAAGAAAGAAAAATGGTAACACACTACGCCATGAAGGACTGAAATCCTGCAGCGCCTGCAAGGTCCCCCTGCTCAAGAAAGCACATGTACAGGCCCGTCTGAAGTTTGCCATTGAACATCTGAATGATTCAGAGGAGAACTGGGTGAAAGTGTTGTGGTCAGATGAGACCAAAATCGAGCTCTTTGGCGTCAACTCAACTCGCCGTGTTTGGAGGAGGAGGAATGCTGCCTATGACCCCAAGAACACCATCCCCACCGTCAAAAATTGAGGTGGAAACATGCTTTGGGGGTGTTTTTCTGCTAAGGGGACAGGACAACTTCACTGCATCAAAGGGACGATGGACGGGGCCATGTACCGTCAAATCTTGGGTGAGAATCTCCTTCCCTCAGCCAGGGCATTGAAAATGGGTCGTGGATTGGTATTCCAGCATGACAATGACCCAAAACACATGGCCAAGGCAACAAAGGAGTGGCTCAAGAAGAAACACATTAAGGTCCTGGAGTGGCCTAGCCAGCCTCCAGACCTTAATCCCATAGAAAATCTGTGGAGGGAGCTGAAGGTTCCAGTTGCCAAACGTCAGCCTTGAAACCTTAATGACTTGGAGAAGATCTGCAAAGAGGAGTGGGACAAAATCCATCCTGAGATGTGTGCAAACCTGGTGGCCAACTACAAGAAACGTCTGACGTCTGTGATTGCCAACAAGGGTTTTGCCATCAAGTACTAAGTCATGTTTTGCAGAGGGATAGAATACTTATTTCACTCATTAAAATGCAAATCAATTTATAACATTTTTGACACAAGTTTTTCTGGATTTTTTTGTTGTTATTCTGACTCTCACTGTTCAAATAAACCTAACATTAAAATTATAGACTGATCATTTCTTTGTCAGTGGGCAAACGTACAAAATCAGCAGGGGATCAAATACTTTTTTTCCCTCACTGTAGAGAACTTACTGTATCATTGTTGAGAAATTTATATTGAAAGGTATAATGCATCGCTATGGCGACTGGAATGCAGCTACACTTAAAGCTACAGTAAACACTCAATTCCCATAGTTAGTTAACGGGTCTACTTGATTTGAGTTAAGGTAGGTCCCCTCTATGTGTACACCACATATAGAGCAATATTACTGTAGCATTTTGGAGAAATTCACATTGAAAGGTATGGCACATCTCTATTGAGGCGTGGATGCTGTCATACTTAAAGATACATTATAGGCTCAATGCCCATAATTAGTTAACAATTCTTATTGATTTCAGTTATGGTAGGTGCCCTCTATGTGTACACAACATATAGAGCAACTTTAGTGTAGCATTTAGGAGAAATTCACATTTAATGCATCTCTATGGCAACTTGAATGCTGCTAAATTTAAAGCTACAATATATGCTCAAATCCCATAATTAGTTAACCAATCTATATGATATGAGTTAAGAATTGTTAACTAATTATGGGATTTGAGCATTTTCTGTTGCTTTAAATAGCAGCATTCACGTCTCTATAGACACCTTATAACTTTCAATGTCAATTTATCCAAAATGCTACCGTAAAATGTCTTCATGTGGTGTACACATTGAGAGGATGTACCTTAACTCATATCAAGTAGAATCTTTTACTAATTATGGGAATTGAGCCTGTAATGTAACTAAGTGTAACAGCATTCAAGTCGTCATAGAGATGCATTATACCTTTCAAGGTGAATTTATTCAAAAAAGCTGCAGTTATATTACTCTATATATGGTGTACACATAGAGGGGACCTACTTTAACTCAAATCAAGTGGAATCATTAACTAATTATGGGAATTGAGGCTATAATGTGGCTTTAAGTGTGACAGCACCAACATCTCCATAGAGATGCACTATACTTTTAAATGTGAATTTCTCCTAAATGCTACAGTAAAAATGCTCTTTATTTGGTGAACACAGTGTGAACCTACCTTAACTCTATTCAAGTGGAATGGTTAACTAATTATAGGAATTGAGGCTGTAATGTGGCTTTAAGTGTGACAGCACCAACGTCTCCATAGAGATACAATATACCTTTCAATTTCTCCAAGATTCTACAGTAAAATTGCTCTTTATGTGGTGAACACAGAGTGAACCTACCTTAACTCTATTCAAGTGGAATGGAATCTAATTATAGGAATTGAGGCTGTAATGTGGCTTTAAGTGTGACAGCACCAACGTCTCCATGGTGATGCAATATACCTTTCAATTTCTCTGAAATTCTGCAGTAAAATTGCTCTTTATGTGGTGGAAACAGTTGGGGTTTTGTTGTGCGTGGTTATTTAAACTCATGCTTGTTTAGTTGTACCTAGGCTTTGGAAAAACTACTAGATATTTTAAGTATAGTATGAAAGTATAAGTATGAAATTAGTATATTTTCTTGTGCAGACTAACTTAGTTGAACACTAAGTTAATAAAAAAATCAGACGGGGAATGGGATAGCAGTATGCATAATTTTATTCCTAAGAATTAAATAAACGAGGCATGCAGATGGTCATTACAAATTATGCAAATAATACATTTTTATTAACATCAGTGATGTAATGGATTTGGCCAACCACAAAAAGGAAAAACACTTAAAATTGTTTAATGAACAAAAAACCAGACAGGCCTAAGTTCAGCCGGACCACAATAGAAAGATTCGTACCCAAGTTGCCCACGTGAAAGGCTGTGTCGCTAACCACTACACCACAGAACTGTACGTTTGACAAATGTCAATACAGCCTTCTGTGTTTATGAACAAATCCTCTTTTGCCACTGGCCGTTTTAAAAGCTAATTGGCCATTCTTGAATGATATTGATACAGCTAAACTGACTTTCTTACTAAGGTTACCTCCACCACAAATAGCCTCTATGAACTGTTAGCTTTTGCCACTGGACGTTTGAACAGCTTATTAGCCAGTAATAGGCTTTACCAGTATCTACTAACTTACTGGAATAGTCATAGGAATTGAGCAATTGCTAGCGAGTCTGCCAAAGCCATTTCATTTCATGGCATAAGAACGTATTTTTTTCTTTCATGGCATAACAACGTACTTTTTTCTTTCATTCGTGAATGACATTGATACAATAACTATCAAGAAAGGTGACGATAACGAACTTTTTCATCAAGTGAAACGACGAGAGAATCGTGGAAATAAAATAAATGTTGTTCACAATAGATTCGAATGTGTGCCTTCCACGTGAGAGGCACTGTCTTAATAACGCCACAGCATTACGCATTTCACCAGTCACTAAACACTATTGAGCATTTTGTTAAACTGACTAGCGTTTCTTATTAAGTTTACCTCCACCACAAATAGCGTCTATGAACTGTAAGCTTTTGCCACTGGCCGTTTGAACAGCTTATAAGCCATTAATAGGCTTACTGGTATCTACTAACTTCTTAGGAATAATCATAAGAATTGAGCAATTGCTAGCGAGACTGAAGATGAACTTTTCCATGCCAGAAACAGTCGCAACATAACCGTATACAGTTTTAGTTAAGGCTCATTGTAACGTAACTACTGTAGCCTATCCTGAACCAAAACGCATGCACGGATGCGAAACTTCGAAAATCCACCAGACATAGTCGCACTATAACCGTTAACAGTTTTATTTCAGGTTTACTATAATGTAGTCACTGGAGGTTTTAGCCAGCGAAGTTGTCGTCTATACGGAATAATTCATAATGCGTCCTTTGCTTCGCCTGCAAGGATCTACGAACACGGGACCTATAGTTCGCAGGTCCGCTTCTCTAACCACTACGCTATTTAACAAGGTGTAGTCAGTCAGTAAGAGACATTCGCTCTTAGCCGGTTCCGCATACGCGGTCCGGCAAAAACGAAAGTTTAAAAATTAAATCATTTGATTTCTCTCATTGAGGGCATAATCAAGCTGATAAAAAAAGTATATATATTTTTTTATCTACAAACTAGTTTGCTGTGTATTTCCCTCCATTTTATATATAAATGACAGAAACCTCTGCACAAAGTTATCTTCCCTTTTGGTCCCTCCCCTTCTCCTTTCTATAGATTTCCGATTGAGCCGTAGCACCAACAAGGTGCGGTGAGCTCAAGGTATCTGAATGATTGGCTAGTATGTTGGAGCCACACAAGAACAAATGTCTGTGCAACGGTCAGTCCTTGATTCTGGGTCCCAAAGTTTGAACATGGGAGAGAAATCTATTGCTAACACTAATTGCTTCCGGACATTCATTGTAGCAGCTCCCTGCACTGCAATGCACGTGACAGCTCTCGTTGACAACATTGAATAATACAGACGGTACCTATATTTGATAAACCCATCATTTCAGGCTAGAAGTGGAGTGACCTTGTAGTATGTTCAACAAACTCACCCCCTTTTAAACTTTCTACACAGCTAGGTACAACAGCTGTTGAGCTGAGCCAAACTTACGATCCAGGTCACGGCACTAGTTAAAACAGATGTTGACATGCTACTGATAAGTTTATTCTCCTGAAATGGCTGTTCGCCTGTCCCGTCACTGGGAGTAAACTAACTGTTCTCCTTTCAACACAAATGATTGCCCTTCTTGACAATGCTCCAACCGTTTCAGCTACACAAA
Organism: Esox masquinongy; assembly: GCA_016801175.1. Classification (NCBI taxonomy): domain Eukaryota; kingdom Metazoa; phylum Chordata; class Actinopteri; order Esociformes; family Esocidae; genus Esox; species Esox masquinongy. The sequence continues at coordinate 77,923 of JACXGI010001416.1, read as the reverse complement.
AGGTAACAATTGATTAACCCCATTGGCAAACCGTCAAGCAAGCAAGAGTTTAGAGCATGTTTTGAACTCCATTAAATATGCACACAAGTTAGATCAACAATCTTTTAATGAATACTTAAAGATGCAACAAACGCAATATTTTTTTTTACTTTTGTAAAAAGTAGCTACCCAATAGTGCTAACAATCTAAAAACTAACCAAACTAGATTGTGTACAAAGCCAATGATGAATGCCACTAGGAAGATTTAAATCTTCCTACAATAATTGCAATCAAAACAAACATCCAAACAATTCAACTACAGTTCTTGTTGTAGTTTTCAGGTCAAAAGATACAAAAAATACAGTATGAAGCTACTCTGAAAATATAGACCACCAATTACAAATTACAAAAAAGGAAAAAGCAGTTCACTAGTTACAATTATGGTACATAAAGCTGAAATGCCATAGAAAACAAATCACTTTCATGTAATGTTAATAGAATGTGTAACGTAACTTACACAATCAACAGAGATTTAGGCACGTCTGACACTGAAAAAACTACGGAATCATAACACAACTGCAAAGTAAAATTACTTTTTGAAAAAAATTCAACACCAACATGTATTAATTAATATTCCTTTAACACAGACTTGCGTGCTCAATTCTTATGGCAGTCACTCTGACCATCCATCCATTTGCTTCCACCAATTTGCCTCATGAGGAGGAGAATGCGCTCTTCCAGTTTATCAATCTGTAAAAGAGAGGGAGGTTAAAAACATGTTTCCTCAACACAGAAGTTAGTTCTTAACATCGGACCTTATAGGGCATACCAATTCTAATTCACCAGTCTTATGAAGTTATTTATAGTGTATATGTACCATCATGAAGAAATCCATTACAGACATTTTGTGTACTAGGCGATTATACTTTACTTTAGGCTTTGCCAGGGAATTGGGGATCACAGCTAGACACCAATTTTAAGGTATAAAACCAATTTATGGTTTTATAAACCAACATACACTATATTATTGGTTAGCGACACCAGTTTAGATTTGACCATGTGGTGTTTATTTTCTGCTGAAAGGTGAATCACTCTCCTACTGTCTGGTATAAAGCATACTAAAGCAGGTTTCACAAATTTTGCCTGTGCTAATCTCAGTCCTGATTCTTTAGATCTAAACAACTTTAGTCTTTGACGACATCATACCATGATATAGCCACCACCATGCTTGCAAATAGTTAATAGCAGTTTTCTACACAGTAGAAGTATTAAACAAAAAACAGTGAGGTTTTTTCTTTTTTCATACAAAGCCTATTTTTAAGAGAAAAGGTTTTTAATAAAGGAAAACAGTAATGTGCAACTGTGTAAATAAGCTGCACCTCAATTTATTTGCCCAGACAAAAAATCCAGGGTGTTGGTAGCCAGGAAGTCAAGGTGTAAGGGCAACCTGCCAGCTAAACAATTATAATCTATAAAATTTCTTATTTGTTTTAAGAAAAACACACAAACAACGTTCAGTTCGATAAAACTAAAGTACAGAACACCAGATGCCAAACCTAGACATGAAAACAGACACCCATTCGGAAAAAAAAATCTGCTGATAGTGAAGATCTACTTACTCCTGAAGTAGATGTTTGTGCTCTATTTTAATCCATGCAACAACTGAAAAGTTGGGTGAGATGAATGCACTATGAAAAAGCGTACAGTCAGAGCAAAATTCTCACTCTACAAAATAATTTTGAAAAACACTCACAGGTACAGTAACAAAAAAAGGAACCAGGCAAGCTTAGGTCGGCTGGCCCGTGATTAGAAAGGATGAATGTTGTTACAGTCGCTGGATTTGAACCGGGGTCTACTATGTGACAGGCGGTGTCTTTAACCACTACGGCACTATCCAATTCGTGTGCAGAGTGTTCTGCATTATTAAACTAATTAGTTGAAACTTCACAGTTCCCAAAACTAGTTCCCTACATTAGGTTACATCCAAACCAACAACAGGTATAGCAGGGTTGATACACTACATTCAATGCGTTAAATTATAAAGAGATTACTGTAAGAACCGATTAGGACATACTACCTCGCCATAAAGTAGCGTCTCCACATTAGATAATTTTGTCACACTTCAACATCACGCCAAGTTTGAACATTTATCTAGACACCATTAAGCATTGTGTTAAACCGACTAACGTTTCTTATTAAGTTTACTTCCACCATAAATAGCATCTATGAACTGCATGGCTTTTGCCACTGACCATTTTTAACTTATTAGCCAGTCATAGGCATACTAGTATCTACTTACTAGGAATAGTCATAAGAATTGAGCAATTGTTAGCGAGACTGAAGGTGAACTTTACACGGCCAAAGCGATTTCATTTCATGACAACAACGTTGTTCTTTGATTCGTGAAAGACATAGATACAATAACTGCATATAGGTGACGATAACTGACTTTTTTGTCTAGTGAAAAGATGAGAGAATCGTGTAACCAGGCCAGATAGACCTGCAAAGACGCGCAGTTCGCACAGCCTATTCATTTGGAGAAATGGACTCCTTGGTTTTTGATAACTTATTCATGTCACCCATAGATTGGCTGTGTAATTTTCATTTTGTACATAGAGCCTAATAAATAAATGAAAATACTATAGCCTTTGTTCTTAGAAATAATCGTTCTTCGTATTCTTTTCCTTATCCTTTTTTTTGTGTAAGACCTTCAATACAAACACATTGTTGAATTCTTCAAATTCATTAACCATTTAAAACAAACAAATCCTGTAATTTTTTTTTTTTAGACTATTCTATATAGTTTGATAACGACCCAGTAGATGAACTGCTGCTCTGGCTGGTTAGTGATGCTGCGGAGGAGAATGTGTTTGCTAATAGGGGCGATTTGTATGGTAATGACGCCAAACGGCGTTAGGCTCTGGCGTATACTGGGGGTCTGAAAGGCCTGGCAGTTCTAGTGTTAATAGAATCCTCGGGGCAATAACTTTTTTTATATTTTTATCAAATTATTACTCAACGAATTGTGACAGCCCTGCTCATGTTTAACTAAAATAGCTGGTGCATTACAAACAATTTACCATTAGTAACTTGCAAGTGGTAGTGATAAGCAGAGCGTTTTAGTTATGGATTTATTGAAATGGCTTTAGCATTTTTGTTGTCAATACTGTGACCAGTTGCCTAGTATGCTTGTTACTATAAGGTTAGCCCCAACATGTCTAGATCTGGGCTAAACAATAAGACGAATGACACATTTACATGTCCACCAGCTATGCATAATTACATATGAATCAGTAGCAATCTACCATAAGGTACTACTGCTCTGACACACAATAGCCTACACTGTGAGAGGTGGAAAATGTGCACACCTTTGCCCAGTGGTTCTGTTGGCATTCAACTGCACTCGACCAAGCTCTAAGCCTTATTTTTGTGCTATTCCTTCAATAACGGTATGAATAAATGCTAGATGATATACATTCCTAAGCAGAAACAATAGCATGTTTTTAAATGATGCGACATGATTGCAGGTAGTGAGTGCTTTATTACCTTTATAAGCCTATGTTTCTTGTTAAAATATGTGCAAATAAACCAGAATAATAACCAGGTGCCAAATGATCACATTCCGTTCTGCCAATCTAGCTGTCAATCTCAATCTCAAGATGTCAATAGGTAGGTTAACAGTATGTTTTGTAATGCATATCAACAGGTCAGAAATATTTTAGTTTTTGTAACCTAAAAATAACATAACAGCAGTTTTGATCAGCATACTTCAATTAGAAATTAGCCTTTGCATGAAATAAAATAATCCATATTGTTATCAACAAGTCACTTTGGATAAGAGCATCTGATAACTGATTTAAATTTAAATTATATCACAGGATATGGATTAGGGCTGTCATATCATCAGATTTTCACTACACGATTATCGTGACCAAAATAATTCACGGTAACGATATTATCGCAGTATCTATAGAAAATTTGTAGAAAAAAATTAGTCAAATTCATCCTCAACTTTGTTTAATGTATTTTTTTTCTTATTTTTTTGGCAAATGAATTACACTCAACATATGAGTGTAAGGAGGTGGAGAAAGTCTGTAACCATAATTGTACAAATAAAAAAATAAAAGCATACAAAAAGAACAATTACACTTAATGGACAGTGAAAAAGCAACCAGATGAACTGATAAACAAAAGATCCACAAGGCCTAACACCGAGAGCAGTTTTTGGAAAAATACAAAACATTTTTGCCTAGTGAACAGGCTACTAAAAGGTGTTAATTCAAACGCATTGTTTCCCAATCCTGGTCCTCAGGACCCAAAGGGGTGCATGTTTTTGCCCTAGCACTCTGATTCAAATTAAAGACCTGATGATAGGTTGATTACGTCACTCAAGTGTGTAAGTGGTAGGGCAACATTTAAATCAGGTGTGTGAGTACTAGGGCAAAAACAAAAACGTGCACCCCTTTGGGTCCCGAGGACCAGGATTGGGAAACACTGTCGAGTGTATAGGTCCAGACTCATAGTTTAAGCACATGCATCGTTTGTCTCAAAATGTGGCAATCGCAGTGACCGCAACACCTCCTTCTTGAACAACCAATGGACGATTTGCAATGACATCTCAGAAGGACACCTCCCTAAAGGGGCAAAATGAAGATAGGGGAAACTAAAAACAAATATTCTCTCAGCTCCAACTGAGAGAATATTTGGCAAGCACTAGCAAGACCGACAAGCAAATTTGAAGAGGCACCGCCGTCTTTCAAATCCACTGTGTGGGAACATTTTGGATTCAGTGTTCAATACAGTGTTAATTTCATCAACAAAAATAGTGACAAACATATTTGTTAAATACCTATTTTTCAGTGGCAGTTGACGAGACGATAACTGACTAAATAGAAACAGAAAAAAACAAAAATTACTTTATTTTGGTTGACATAAATGTGACTAGATGAAATTATTTTTGTGACAATAGTCAAATATAACTACCATGGTAGGAGGATTTTGGAATGAGAGGTTCTCAGCGTTTTTATTTTCAGATGTCATCAAAAGACATCTGAAAGTGCACCATCCCAATATATACGCACAGGCAAAGACCGTGGTGTGGTGCCTGGAGACTTGAGTATACCCTAATTTGTTAACTATCAAAACATTCTGGAATCTTCTGTTCTCCCCTCATTCTTACATTTCAAACTGAAATTTCCATCCATGCAAATTAAACAGCTAGAACAATAACGCATGTGAAATACACATTTTCCATTTCGGAAATTTCATGCTTCCAAAGTGTGTACAATGCGGCGCTTTAAATGTTAATAAATAGGCCTAATAGTAGGCAATATCAACGCTGTAAGCAAAACATTAGCTTATGATACGTTCCATTGGCCTTATTTGATATGGTGATATGTTATGTATGTAGACTACTATAGGTTAATGAGACAATAACTGTGATTGGACTTAAATGTAACTAAAACATAAGGGCATTTTGTTGACTAAAATGACTCGTGTTATCATCATTTTGACAATAACTAGTCAAAATCATTATTCAAATTTTGTGTGTCTAAAACAAAGATATTTGAGTCAAAATGACAAACTATATCAAAAAAGGTGCCAAAATCAACACTGGTTCAATATGATGAGGGTACTGTAAAAAGACCGTAAACAAAGTAGTCTGCAAGCATTGCTTTGCCACTGTCAGCTACTTGAGTGGAAACACTTATCATGATGTGTCATTTATCAACCTAGTGACATGAATGATTTAGCTACTTATGTTTTCCAACCGTACCGATACCGTAACCCACTAACCACAATACATACCAAACCGTGGGCCCACTGTACCGTTGCATCCCTAATAGCCACAACCTCTAACTTTGTGAGACACCTGAAATCCTACAAAGACAGGTAAGAAGGAAATTACGGCTTTACTGTGCCTAGCTGGCTAGGCTAGCTAAGGTGAAGTAATGTCAGAATGAAATACTGTTGAAATAACGTTAGCGAAATGGGGAGATGGGAAACTAAATTCTATTCAAGGAATTTTGTGGTGCCTAGTTTAACAACAGTCTAATTCATGGAGGATTATACAGAAGGTTCCTCAATTCTCACATACAACAGATTCCCATGGCATGTCCTTCTTTCTTTAGCCAAGTATTTCTAGAGGGAGCTTTTTATATAGAACAATCTCTTATTTAAACTTTAAATGGTGTATAAGGCTATAAGCGTGTTGAACTATGATGAACTATAATCCTCGCTATATTTGTGCAATAATTCCACATCTTTTGACGATTCATTTTGAAAATGTTCATTGTCCAGGACAGTCCTGTACCAACATGAGGCTGTTGTCAAACTCCCTCGTGAGAAGGAGCGGTGAGTGACAGAGTGGCTCAGACACAGACACATGCAATTTGCTAAACAAACAATTAGAGAGTTTGACATCAGGACAAGAATGATTCACATTACCATTTTAAACAAATAATGAACATTTTAAAAAAAATTGAGGTCACTGTTTTGCATTGTTAAGCACATTGTAATATGCTTTTTAAAAGTGCTCTATAAATAAAGATTATTAAGGTTGCACTAGTGCAACCAATTAAAAAAGGTTACTCAAAAAGCCTAGAAAAAAGGCTGCAAAATGCGGGAGTTGACTACCAAACACCAGCGATTAACATTGACAGGCAGCATGGCAACAGAATATTTACAGACTGGGCAACATCCAAAAGTATAGAATGATGAGTCTTATATAGCTAAAAATATTAATAATGTGGGCATTCGCTTAATAAGCACATTAACACATTCCAGGTGTTGCCAAGAAATAAACACGCATCTCCATTTCAAACCACTGAGGTAACACGGTTATTACCTGGCAACGTACATTCCTTTGTGTGTTTATGCTTCCATAAATCCTAGCCTTGTGCCAATAACTGAAAATGTTTGTGGTAAAAATGCAACTAAGGCAGAAGGTTAATCTGCATTCCTATACAGCTGTACTCACCTTTTGCACCAAGTCCTGGCAGCAACATGGAGAGGAAGAATCTGGAGAACAAATATTGGGGTCAGTGCTTAACCAACTCGGAAGAACAAAAAATATCTGTCTGAGTCATTGAACAGGTAGCAGTATCTGATGATGTATTTAGTAGAGCAGACATACCATTCAGACTCTTTGAACATGTTAGGCTTCCTAGTTCCTTGGGTTCACTCTTTTTCGCAGTAGCAAGTTCTGAAACTAGATAAAATGTAAATAGATTTCATGTGGACTATTAAATTAGAATATGCTACAAAAACATTGACCAAAAAGAAAAAAATAAATGGTTACATTGCCCAAGACACATCACCATGTGGGAGTGAAGCTAAAGACCATAATTGCAGAGATACTATAACAGGATAATGAAAACACAGCGTATCATTTTCTATTTTGATGTAAACAAATGAACAGCATGTATGTGTACTTTGCAAGGAATTGTCTCCTCATTACTTCATGGATATTCGCATTACATAGGCTGTGATGAAACATAAACCTACGAAAAAGTATCCAGTCTTGGCAAAAACACTTTTCTCGTCAACATAGGCAGGTGTACGTAAGAATACTATCGACACCACTTACCATCTGGGAGTTTGAATGTGTTCCTTTCTATCAACAAACTTACTTGAATGCACTTGTTAAAAATTTGGTTTACCCCAGGTGGTTGCACTCAAATAATTCAATTTCTTTCCAACCATTTTGGCCCCTCTCAGCTCATTATAACTAGCAAGGATATAACTAAAAATAAGAAACTGCACAAACAATTATTTTTGTAAACAGAAATACGATAGATGTGATGAATGAAAACTAAACTCCACTAAAAATGTTAGATCCAAAATGATCTAAAATAAAAACTATTCAAAAATATTTTTTTTTAAATTCAGAACATTGGTGCATTAAATAATTATAACAACAAGCAACAAGCAATTATCTAAAAAATTCAGTTGGTGCTCCACAAACAATAGTTTAATCACGTAGAATAATGATAAGCACTGCCGTGCAAAATGTGGGGCCGCATATCCAAACCAGCTTCATGACTACCTCACGAGTGTGCAAATCTGTCAAGGCAAAGGTTGGCTACTTTAAACAATCTAAAACATGTATTTTTATTTGTTTAACACATTTTGGTTACTACATGATTCCATGTGTTATTTCATAGTTTTGATGTCATCACTATTAGTCTATAATGCGGAAAATGGTGAAAAATAAATAAAGACCCTTGAATGACTAAGGTATGTCCAAACGTTTGACTGGACAAACCTTAAGGTTTAGGTTAGTTCTTTTTCTGGACAGATGAGCCAAAAATTAACATTTTTGGTTACAGTCAAAACCGCTAAGTTTGTCAAAGACCCAAAAACTGCCTACCATCAAAATAACATTATCCCAACCAAACATTGTGATGGGAATATCAAAATCTGGGGCTGCTTTTCCACCTCTAGACTGCACATCAAGTGAACCATGATTTCTCAAGTTAACGCTGATAATGGAGGGGCCACAAGCTATTGAATGAGGGGATTCACATATTTTTGCACACATGAAATCTGACTTTTTGTTAAGTGAACCACTATGGTTAAATAAACAATGAAAATATGTTTATTTTTTTGGAAAACGTTTTCTGTATTGGGGTTTAGATTGTAATTTAGATTGAGTTTGAGTATTTTATATAAACATAATGACCATACCTGTGGGATTCACATACTTTCAAGCAGCACTGTATCATTTTTCAAACAGGCGCCACAATGTTAAACTAATATTTCTTTAAAACATTTACCATCATTTACCAGACTTCCCATTGTGTTGTGTAACATTGCCCTCCACTGGACAAAATAGGCACAACACTGCACACTTTTTGAAAAACATTTTTCAAATATACATTCAAATATATACATAAAATGTTATTCATTTGTAATATTTGTATATACAAATATTCAATTATAGTTTCAGGAACACTGACAACCCTAAAGAACATTGACTGACATACCGATCACTGTAGCTGTTTTGGCCTCGTCCTGTTCAACCACCTGGCTGTTGTCTGAGGTCTTGTCTGGAACTGTGGTGAGGACTGGGGCCTTGGCTGGCTCCTGTCTAGGGATCGATGTCTGGGCATTGCAGGCTTGTGTGCTCTGCAGTACCTCTAGGATCACAGAATTGAGGCTGCCCCCGCCTCGCTCCATGTGCAGAGAGACTGACAGCAGGTTGGAGTGGCCATCGAAGGCCTGTACAGAGGCCAGCACCCCATCACTTAGCATGGCCCTAAAGACTTCAAGGACCTCCACAGGCCACACTGATGGGAAATGCTCTGTACCTATATTAGGGCCAGAGCCAAACATCACAGACTTCCAATCCCCAAAAAATGAAACTGATGAGGACTTAAAAACAACAAAAATGTGGCGTCAACAGGCTTGTTCACATGAAGACAAATAAGTCATAGATCAAAACAGAAAAATAGGTCATAATAGAACATTTCTTTTCAGATACAGATACTAAGGGTCACAAAGACAAGAAAGGAGAGTCCCACACACATATAGTACAACACAGACAATGGTTTAATCTGAAAGTGTTCTTACAGGCTCAAAGCTACAGGGTTAGGAGTGAAGCTCAGCCAGCACAGACTTGTGTCACCTCTTACCTTTTAGGGCACAGCGGGTAATCTGAAATGGAAGCTGCAGAAGTTCTGTGGGAATGGGTAGGATGCTGGCGAAGGGGAGCTTCTCTGAGTTGCCGTAGTCTGCGTAGAGTACACTGGCCTCGGTCTCTGTGGTCTCCAGGACCACAGCTCTGTACCAGTTCTTATCAACTGCGGGGTAAAACAACTATAGCTTGGTCTGGTTTACAGAGGGATGTGGTCTATGTTCTATGTATTAAATATACAATGCCACACAGATTAGAGCTTTCCAAATGGTGGACAATGGAGATGATAGCCTGTCAAAAAATACTTCCTTCCTGCGCTATCCATAATCCACTAAAGAAAAACATGTAAAGTGTTGGCGAAATAAGATAAAGGAACTTTCCCATGAGCAAAAAAATCTCTCAAATGTTTACACAAATTTTTTACATCTGTTAGAGAACATTTCCCTTTTGCCAAGATATTCCATCCACCTGATAAGTGAGTATATAAAGAAGCAGATTAAACTGTGTAAAGCAAAAGAAAAGTCTCAGGTGTTCAGGAAGCGTGTGCAGTTGGCATACTGACTGCAGGAATCCCCATTGTCGTGATATTTATCACACACTATCACCACCAATATTCAATATGATAAATGACCTCATGTCGCAAATATTTGTACAAAATTCCTGGAAACAAAAAAAAGTTTTGCATAGCAACAGGACATTCTAAGACACTGGGCGAAAACATCTGTGGAGATGTTGGAAAGACTTGCTTTCCAAGTCTCAATGTTTTTTTGTGATGTTTTAGATGTTCTCATGTTAATTTGGATTACATTCATATACGGAAACTGCCCAAAGTAAGTAACCAGCTAACTGTCCAATTTGCCTAGTGTAGCCGCAAATGTAGACTTTGCTTGCAAAGCAACAAGCTGTCCCTTTCAATATCTAGCCATGAATGGAGGTGGTGAGCCATGAATTGCGCTTTGCTGACAATGTGATCACTTGATAGTGATGTCCTCAATCCATGTGCCGAAAGTTGTGCCACATACTCCCACCCGTCTTTAAAAAGTCTTGAGATGTGTGCCTGTGAAGTTTTACTTTATGATCGTATCAGCTGTTGACCTTGAATGATTGCTGGCTCAATCTTGTCAGATTGAGTTGCCATGTTTACTTTTATGTAGTCCGCAAACCAGTTAGATGTTTGTTCTTGTTTCTAGGAAATGTTTGCTATAGCTACCTAACTACCAGGATTGTCTGTCAAGCTCATGAGAAAAGTTGTGTAGTGGCAAATGGGTGCTGCACTTGTATAGGGCAAAAAATATGCAGAGGAGGAAGAATGAGAGGTGGAGGAAGAAGAACATGAGCAAGGGAGAGGGAGAGCACACTAGAGACCCACATCCCCAATTCTTTGTTGTGTTGATTGTGAATCTTTTAATCACAGTGGTTTACACAATGGGAGAAAAATTATATTATTCCAAGTAATATGAATGTGGTATGAAATTAAACAACAGTGTGTGCTCTTGGAGTAAATAAGTAATTTGTTCTTAGTTTTTGTGCCATGTCTGTTTGAAATGTGAGAAAATTAGTGTTTGCAGTAACCCACAGAAGCATTTTAAAATTCTATTGGTGTCTAAAGGGTTAACACCTTTGATCAATGTAGTTGACATTGGTTTTATTGTCAGACCAAATGAACAGTGAATTCATTTGATTTTATCATCCATCTGTCTAATGGTCAAAAGGAATGTGGTGTCAAGGTTTAATATCAGTGTTTGTACACATGCTAACCTTACTTATTTCCAGAATAAAATTCAGAATGTTCTTTTCAACAAGGGTTTTGGACATCATCTCTCCAAATTAAGTAACTGTTATAAGTTATTTTTGTGCTTGGACATAAGCTGGGGCACAATGTGTGGAAAACTCCGAAATCTCAAACCTGTAGTTACCCTCGCAATGGAATGCACTTTGTGGGTCCCCCTTTTGCCGCGAAAACAGTCCTGACCCATCGAGGCATGGACTCCACTAGACCTCAGTAGGAAGATGCGCTGTGGTATCTGGCACCAAGATGTTAGCAGCAGATCATTTAAGTCCTGTTAGTTGTGAGGTGGGGCCTCCATGGATCGGACCTGTTTGTCCAGCAGATGCTCGATTGGATTGAGATCTGGGGAATTTGGAGGCCAAGTCAACACCTTGAACTTGTTGTAGTGTTCCTCAAACCACTCCTGAACCATTTTTGCTCTGCGGTAGGGCGCATTTTCCTGCTGAAAGAGGCCAATACCATCAGGGAATACCATTGGCATGAAAGGGTACACAAGGTCAGCAACAATGCTTAGGTAGGTGGTACGTGACAAAGTAACATCCACATGAAGGTTTCCCAGCAGAACATTGCCCAAAGCATCACACTGCCTCCGCCGGCTTGCCTCCTTCCCATAGTGCATCCTGGTGCCATGTGTTCTCTAGGTAAGCGACACATACGTACCCGGCTATCCACGTGATGTAAAAGGAAACATGATTCATCAGACCAGGCCATCTTCTTTCATTGCTCCGTGGTCCAGTTCTGATGCTCACGTGCCAATAGTAGGCACTTTCGGAAGTGGACAGGGGTCAGCATGGGCTCCCTGACTGGTCTGCGGCTACGCAACCCCATACGCAACAAACAGTGATGCACTGTGTGTTCTGACACCTTCCGATCAGTACCAGCATTAACTTTTTCAGCAATTTGAGCTACAGTAGCTCACCTGTTGGATTGGACCACACAGGCCAGCCTTTGACTCCCCATGTGCATCAATGAGCCTTGGCCACCCAGGACCATGTCGCTGGTTCACCTCTTTTCCTTCCTTGGACCACTTTTGATAGATACTGACCACTGCAGACTGGGCACACCCCACAATGGTTGCAGTTTTGGAGATGCTCTGACCCAGTCGTCCAAGCCATCACAATTTGGCCCTTGTCAAAGTCGCTCAGATCCTTACGCTTGCCCATTTTTCCTGCTTCTAACCATCAACTTTGAGGACAGAATTTTCACTGACACCCACTGACAGGTGCCATGATAACGAAATTATCAGTGTTATTCACTTCACCTGTCAGTGGTAAAAATGTTATGGCTGATCGGTGTATATGCAGCAGTTTGGGCCACATGGCTCATTGCGAACAATGTGAAGACCATTTTTTCCTAACAAAGACCTTAATAAAGTAAAATTCAGGCAAATGAATTATGACATAAACTGAAGGTTGTGCAATGTAACAGCAATATTTAGACAATATTTGGGGTTGCCATCCGTTGGTTAAAATACAGAACGGTTCAGTATTTTATGAAAGAATAAATGTTTTGTTTTCGAAAATATAGTTTTCAGATTTTACCATAATGACCAAAGGCTTGTATTTCGGTGTGTTTATTATATTATCATTAGGGCTGTGAAAGTTAATTTAACGTGTGCGATTAATAAATCAGAAAAGGAACCAGGCAAGTCTAGTTTAGCCGGCCCGCAATTAAAAGTGATAAACGTAGTTACCACCCTCACTGGATTTGAACCCCGGTCTCCCACAAGAGTGGCTGTGTCGTTAACCGCTACACCACAGTGCTTGTACAGTGTAGTGCCGGTATAGCATCCCGACATTAGATCATTCTGTCACACGTTAACATCATGCCAAGTTTGAATATTTTGTTTCTTATTAAGTTTACTTCCACCACAAATAGCATCTATGCTGTTTTAACAGCTTATTAGCCAGTAATAGGCTTACTAGTATCTAACTTACTACTTGAACTTAACACAGCCAAAGCTATTTCATGGTGCAAAAGCGTTCATTTTTCTTTCATTCGTGAATGATATTGATACAATAACTATAAATATATTACTATCAATATATGATGATAACTGACTTTTTCATCAAGTGAAAAGACAAGAGAATCATGGAAACCCCTACAATTTTACTGCCCAAGGGGTTTTGATCTAGCCAATATTACTGCAAAAATCATGCATGGATGCGTACTTCGACAATCCACCAGAAATAGTCGCAATATAAACAGTTTTATTTCAGGCTTACTATAAAGTAGCTACTGAAGGTTGTAGCCAGCGAAGTATTTGTCTATCCTGACCCAAAAAGCATGCACAGATGCATACTTTGAAAATCCACCAGAAATAGTCCCAACATAAACTCGAACAGTTTTATTTTAGGCTTACTATAACGTAGATACTGAAGGTTATAGCCAGCAAAGTTCTTATCTATATGGAACAAATCCTAATGCATAATTTGCTTTGACTGTGACGAGATTCGAATGTGGGACCTATTAGTTGCAGGTCCGCGTCTCTAACCACTACGCTATTTAACAAGGGTCGGTCAGTCAGTCAGTCAGTAGGAGACATTCACTCTTTTTGGCCCGGCTCCACTTACGCGGTCCGGCAAAAATTCTTTGGTTGCCATTAATGCATTTTTCTTGTTTCAGCCACAAAATAATCCATAGTTAGTGCTTGACTTGGACAGGAGCTGTCACTTATTGAGTTAAGTCTGGAGCACTACACATTAACTTTTCTCAATACAACAATGGAGAGTAGCCCACACATTCCTGTCGTGAATCTTTACTTGCCACTTGTCTGTAAATCAAGTCTAACAGCATGTTACCTACTCATACGTTAGAACACAGTCGGCACTGTTCCAAGTTGCTGGAAATTGGAATATCTATGAGAAGAACAGTCATGCCTCCCCTCTCACCATTCCTGAAACTGGTCCCGAGACACGGTGCTTGTGCAAATCCTAATTACGCTAACAAAAACAATAGGGTTTCGCCAGTGAACTGCTGAAACCCTAACTGTGTCAGGCAGTCATTCATGCAATGGTATGCAAAATCATAATCATACTAAACAGCTTTTTCAATTAGGGTACAATCATTTAGCAACCAATCATTTATTCAATTAATCATTGGACACCTATTTGGAAGTTGAAAACAAAGATTTTAGCACTTTGTTAACAATTATTAAATGATCAATGTTTTGATTTTAAATGTATCCAGAAACGTAATCTGTAAGTAGTAACAGAACTTGTCAAGGAGTATTAACACAACTCCAACCACTGAATCTATTGAGAGGTTCAGAATATAGGTATAGAGGATACATACACATTAATAGTGTAGTAAGAACATTTACTTAAACTCCAATAGAGAATACTACAATAGAGAATACTATAGACCAGGTATTCTAAAACAGCTTTTTCGTGCACAACCGACAAAAACTTAACATAGGCTGAAAGTAGCAAGCTAACGTTAACGGTATGGGCTGCTACTTGGGTCAAATTGTTAGCTACAACATAAATTATACACAAGTTGGTAAATGATTTAGCCTAGGCTACTAAAGTGAACACCAAAACTTAACATGAACTGTTAAAAAGAGTAGCAATTTACGCTAAAAATCGATGGAAAGCTGGCAACCTACACGTTTCTCACCATGACCACCTTCGGGCATGGATACATTTTCTGTTCTGATCTCAGCGCAAATTACTGAGTAGGCACCAATCAGATGCAGCATTTTTATGATGTCATCATGTAGACTACCACCAACCTGTGGAATCACCTTAACAACATCCATCCAAAAGCCCATAAGGAAGCAATGATTAAAAAACGAGAAATTCTTCACAAGGAAAAATTAACACAGACATGTAACAGACATCCCAAGCTACAATCTTACAACTTTTTAATAAATAAGCAAAATGGCAGGACAAAGACCCAAGGGCTAGGAAGATGGATGAAGTAATTATTGAGATGATTGCCACTGATAACCAGCCATTCATAGTGGTGTCTGACACTGGTTTTCAGGGGCTGATTAATCTTGCTGAACCCCAGTACAGGATTACATTTTAAAAATTCTACCACACAGAAATGCTAGATAAAACAAATGAAAAAGTGTTATGAAGAAACTGAAGATTCTGGTGGCACCAGTGAATCCTCCACACAAGGCATTCACAACTGACGGCTGGGCAGGCACTACAAAGTCCCTGATGATCCTTACTGGACATTTCATTGACAATGCCTGGACCAGAAAGCAGCCTGTGCTGGATGTCAAGACCATGACGGGATATTTGTTTTTGACCATGATGGAATGCTGGGAAATCCACAGAATGCGTAGTACTGATCCTCAGGCATAGTGGGGAAAACATGGTGAAAGGTATTAGACTGGCAGAGCTTCCGGACTTCAGCTGCAGTGCACACTCTACAGCTTATAATCAATGATGGACTATCCAGTCAGAGAGCTGTTCTAGACATTATTGCCATGATGAGCTGTGCAACTCCCTTTGACCACTCTGTACTGGCCCAACAGAGACGGAGGGCCATTCAGGAAGAGCTTGAGCGTCAACGAAACAGTATCATCCAAGCAGTTCAAACCCACTGGAACTCAATACTACATACGTTGCAGAGGACGTTGGAACAGTGGCGTGCACTGAATGTGTATGCAGGTGAACATGGACACATCAGCAGTGTGTGCGCTGCACAGTGGGCCATTGTCTCTAACCTAACAGACTCTGGCACCTAGGGAGTAGGTGACACTGGTGATGAGACACTCCAAATCTATAGCCGCATGCATTATCCCCAGTGTGTTGGTGCTGAAGCTGATGCTGCAGCAAAAGGGTTCTTCTACTCAAGAAATCGAAGCTTTACGAAAGACTATGCGGGACAGTGTCTCCTTGGCCTTTGAGAACCGCCTTGTCAAAGTGCCTGAAGCTGGCAACTGTCCTGGATCAACGATACAAGAGCTACACATTAACCTCAGGGACAGCACTAGAAAAAACAAAAGAGGCTGAAGGAGGAATCTGACCTACTAAGGAAACCAAATCCTAGAGCCACAGCAGAAGGGACTAGTGAAAAGGAGGACTCAGATCGATGTGCAAAGAGTCCAGGTAGATCAGCCACTCAGTCTGGTGGACAGTCTTTACGCTAGAATACTTGGAAGCCAAGAAGGCAGGACTGAAGTCCAGTGCAGTTTTAAAACTGAGTTGGAGAATAACCTCACAAAGCCTGTCACTGACAGAAAGAGCAGCTTGTCTTTAGAGTGATGGAAGCAGAATGAGGACAGACTTCAATCACTCACTCCACTGGCAAAGCAGTTTCTGTCACCCACCTTCTTCGGTCCCAAGTGAGAGTGTTCATTGAGGTGGAGATCATTTATAAAAGCGGACAAGCAGAATGACAGGGGAACAGGCAAACAAGCTCTGCTTTCTGCACCATAACCTAAAACTTCTTAACTGGGAATAGTGAAGACTCGAGTTAAAAGGAACCAGCAGCTTTCACGTTCTCATGTTTTGAGAAAGGAACTTAAACGCTTTTCTACATGGCACATACTGCACTTTTACTTTCTTCTCCAGCACTAAGTTTTGTGGAAAAGCAAATTTGATAGATAACAAAAAGATTATCCATCTTAAAAGCCAACAGGCCTTTGTTAATGGCTTGCAACACGTGAAAGGGATCTTGGGGCAACTAAAGTAATGAACAGGTCATAGGGACAGAGGGAATTACTGGTTGAAGTAGTGAGTAAATGGGAGAGTACTGAGTCCCCATGTTTAGATAAGAAAAGGAATGTGAGACAGGGGATCTGGTGTCTGTTCATTTGTTTATGGTCATCATTGAATGGTATCAGTAGATCATTGAGTCCTCCGTCAATCTGTTTGTTTAAACCACCTCTTTATCTGGTCTATCTATATGTTTGTTCTTTTGTTCTGCAAAGAGAAACCCCAAGGGGTCTGGGAAGGGGGGTGACTACTCTGGGAAGGGGGGTGACTCCTATTTAGCCAGGGTCCAGACATCATTCAATAACCAGTGTGTTGGATTAGGGTGCATGATATATTGACTCAATACAGCTATCGCAATATCACTTTGTGCAATATCAACACTGAAAATGTCGCTGAAAGTATGCGATACTCCGTTTATTTTGTGGAGAGATGCGTCCGTTGGCTGTGTGATCGATTTAGAGCCCGTTTGAAACCGCTATACAATGACCATGTTTCATTGGCCGGTTGCCCTGTCACATGCTAGTGTGAGCACACGGGTCCACTACCATGTGACGCGTGTTGCACACTTCAACAACGAGTGAGTGAAGAGAGAGATTGAGACAGCAAAATAAGTCAGAAGGGCAAAAGAAAAGGACAGAAAGAGAGAGAACGAAGCGAGTCAGAGAAGCGAAAGAAAAAAACAAAAAAAGATGTGTGGCTCAGGGAGACAATGAAACAACGGAGATCGAAGAGGAAATGTTAGTGGCCAAAAAGTTACGTGATAGACTAAGTGTAATTTTGATCCACGTCATAAAAAGCATTACAAAAGTATAACCCAAAATAAATAAACATCTTGGCACTAAATTGACTCGGGAGTTTAGAAGACTGCGCTAGATTTGAGATTTAATCAATTTAAAAAATCTGAAATGATGTATGCGCTGCCAAGAAATACAATAGGCACATTTACATACAGATGTCGCTCGTTTAATTCCAGCGCCAAGGGGGCGGTTCGCGACAAGGCATGCCTCGTTATACCGCGGCAAGTTGCAGTGCCATGCGGCATGGACAAAAACATAAAATAAAGAATGGCCACGAGGAGGCATCTGTGAGAACGTCGACACCCGCCTGAAACTGCTGTTATTCAAGCCTGTGTGTACTTATATGGCCAGAATAAATCATTCAAATCGAGGGAATATTGTCTACTATAATCCTATTCATGGATTGCTATGTTGCTGTGTTTGATTCCATGTTGCTGCACGTGATTAACTGTTATTTCTGAGAATGTATATTTCATTATAGGTCTACACACATGAATCTCTTCCTTTTTGTTAATTGTAATTATTTAAACTAAAATACAATTATTTGACTGGAAATATAGCTGTTGATTACAACGATTAAGTTAACATTTATGTAGGCTAATTGCAGACTTTCACCAAACGTACATTACTTATTGCGTCATTGATGCCACTTTTCTGCACAAATACTTTGAAGACTGCATCTGTTTCTATCAATAAAAACTTATTAAAATTAAAAAAAAGAAGAAATTACTTATCCCACCAGATTTCTTTGATAAAGTACAATATGCCGCAGTAGACTCAAGCGAAAAGTTTAGTTTGTTAAACAGGCAATAGGCTACACATTAAACCCATCCATGTTTCATTAATATTTTCAGAAGTAAATAATTAATATTTCTTCTAAAGATTCTAATAAAATGGCGTTGTCATTTGTTTATTTACTGTACAATGGCCTAAAGTCGACAAATTACTGTTAATTACTCCACATTAACCCAAAGAGAGAGACAGATGAGACAAAGCACCTGTTACTACACTTGTAGGAATACAAGGTAAAACAAACAGCAATTAATCTCTAAATAGTTTTCAGTTTGTGAGTACAGAATTCTGAAAGCGGAACAATGTAATATGCTACACCTATTTAGGAAAAGTAATCGAAGGAGGGTGTTCAAAATGGTATGTTCCATATCAATTGCATTGAGAAATAAATAGCTAAAAGTTGCGTCTAAATTTCAGTATGTTTAAATCAAGTTTAGAATGGTTTTGCAATACCGCAATGTAGCCTAATTTTGCATCATTATTATTTAATAGACAAGCGCAGTCTCTTATTTGTCTTACCAAAACGGCCAATATGGCGTTAAAATTCCAGAAATCCGGCCATACAGAAGAGCTACCAGACATGTTTTAAATAGCTATACTGTATAATAGCCTACACTTAAATAACAATAAAACAAATTCCGTGATCCAACAAATGTTTTTTATTTGAATTAGTCAGCAGAATGAGCTCTTCACAATCTTTGTGAACTGAGCATATACTCAGTTTAAATACTGTAGGGCTGTCACAATTATTAGCTACATAATTGCCTGATTTAAATTAATTTGAGCCAGACTGCAATTATGTTTATAGACAATCTTTTTGCACAATATTTGGATTCCAAAGTCATGTTTCCAATTTGACTAAGAGATTTTGAGGTTTGAAATGTCTTAAAAAAATAGGCTACCATGCGAATGATGTCGGTTTCCATAGGATGTCTAGCCCACGCGTGCAAAAAAAACGTTTGACAGGCTCTGTGGAAAGTTATACTATAGGCTCAGATCATTTACTGAACTTCGTTTGCTGGCCTCAGTTGCACCATCACTAATTTCTTTAAAACCGTCCCGGTTATGTCTGCTTCGCCTTCGACATTTCCGAGTCTTATGCTGGTGCCGGAGTGTGCTGCTTTTGATTCTCGCGCCAAGCTAGTCACATGACTCAGTAATGTCTTATTGTGAGAGCGAGCGCATGCTCGCTGTTTTCTTGGCAACAGATCATACAGGTCACACAATAATAGGCTATTTAATATGCTATTAATCTATTTACATATTCATTAGGCATATTTCCCACCAGACATTTTGTTGATATTTTCATCTAGCAGAATGCACCTGATACCAGCGAAAAGCCTTTGCCGGCTGGTGCACAGTTTTCCTTAGTTGTAGGTAGGGCTGTCACGATTATGACTTTTTAGTTGACAATTAAATTGTCACAAATAATTGCGTTTAACGCTTTAATTGTCTATATTGTTAATTTTATGACACTTAGTGTCCTAAGCCTAATAATATTGTAATAATACACAAGCCTCATGAAGAAGTAATTGATTGACAATGAACATTGGAACTGTATTCATGAATAAATATAATTTCTGTTTTCTTTTTCATCTTTGTAAACAAAAAGTGCACAGGGCAGATATTACATAAATAATAACTTAACGTCAAACTTTTGCACGCAAAAAGTGCAGTTTTTTTCAACCGTATTGAACGGCATCATTTCTTTGGCTATATATCGTGTTACACAGTCTGTTAAAACCTCTTCATCCCTAGGTTCCCCATATACGGGGTACTCTTCCCCAATCTCAAACAATGACGTAGTACGTTTTTTAAATGTGTGAATACCTGAATGTGATACACAACTGGAACAAGAAGCGTCAAAACTATCAAAACTGTTGTTGCCCAAATAAAATAATATTGCGACTCCAAGCAAATATATAAGCATATAGCAAAACCAGTACTGTATTTTAAAACCGTGCATACCCATATGTATGTAGACAGATAGGTTGAGAAAAAGACGTTATCTACACAAGGATACAACATTCGAAAGCTGCTACTCCACAGATTCCAACAGTAATAGCCGTGTTCCTCTATGACCATCACTCAAACTATTAATCAAAGTATGTCAATAAAAAACTTTTTTTTTATTACAACAACAAACTGTCTTACCTTTGTTGTTTTCGTTACCAAAAGTCGTGGCTGATCGAATAAAACCACTTGAAAATATATTGATTTCAATGAGTTTACATCTTTTTACATGGCACCTAGTGATGAAAAGGTTAAAGTGCGCCATCTGGCACAGTCACCTTTGTATTTAGTCACTCGCCTAAAAGCCTCCACAATAGCCAACTGCCGGGAAGGAGCTGCGGCTGCAGTTCTCTTCCCAAGTTCTGAGAATTGTATGGGAAGGTGGATCCGTAGATGGTTCTTCAGGTTTGTGGTGTTCCCGCTTTTGACTGCCACCTTTCTGGAACAAATCCAGCAATTTGCCTCCTCCAAATTATTGGGCTCACCTCTTTCATTTGGCTTAAAACCAAAATGCACCCAGAGTGATGCCGTTGTGTTCGGTTTTGGAACTAGGGATAAATCCATGTTTTTAATGACTGCTCTTCACAAAACGCAACCACAAACAAAGTCAATTAAATTTCCCAGCACATTGTGACATTTCGCATCATATGATTTTGGAATCTAAAGATTGTGCAAAAATCGTTGCCATAAAAGAAATTGCGATCTGGGTAAATAATTGCAATCAGGCGATTATGTAATAATTGTGACAGCCCTAGTTGTAGGCCTAGTAATGAGGATTTGGTGTGCATCATGATGGGAAGTCCTGGGTGATGTGATCAGGAACAGGTGTGCTTAATAGTGGAGACAGTGAATGCGGCACCGTGAAAGCAGTGCCAGCAGCGGGAGGCTGGTTTGATCACGGGTGGCACCGTGACAGTGTAGGCTACTGTAAATCATCCTTTCCTTTATTTATTTATCACATTTAGTGTGTTTATCAAGCAACCGTGCTTTAGGCCTTTGTAAGGCTATTCATGCCGATATCCTTTGATTGTAGCAAACTGGTCGACAGTCTCTCTTATTTTACCTTGTACATAATCAAAATGAGATTAAAATGAAAACTAAATTCTAATGGAATTATTTTGAATAATTTAAGTGTTGTGTAATTTTCATTTAGTACATTTGTAGGGCCTAATAAACGAATGAAAATATTGTTGCCTGTGTTCTTAGAAATATTCCTTCTATGTAGGCTATTTTTTTGAGTGGGACACTTTGTTAGGTAAAGTGGGACACTATTATGGTTAACATGAACTATTAGACACGTTTTAACCACATGTATTAATGAATTCAGGTGCACAGTAAATATAAAATCCGTTATTCAGATTGGAAACATGATTTTGAAATCAAAACATTGTGCAAAAAGATTGTTGTCGATATGTGGCTCAAATCATTTAGATCAGGCAATGTAATAATTGCGATAGCCGTGTAGCCACAGAGTACCCAGGCAGACGCCAATCACTCTTAATGGGCAATACCCCAAGATAAAGGATGACGCTCCCTGTGAATTAACTTAACAATGAGAATGAAGTGTAATGTTGATGACATAGTTGATCACATGCAGTGCGACAAAATGCGTTTTACCTCTAAACTTAGTATTGCAATCTTATTCATGAAATTCCTTTTTTTAGGAGATAAACAAAATATGAAACAATCTGTCTGAATAAGAAATTTTGCTAATTATTTTATAGAACCATGAAGATGATCCAGTGTAATTCATCAAAGGTATCACAGTAAGTCATTATTAGTGAAACAAAATAAAAACGAAATCCTTGACCAGAGGCATTGCTAGGATTACAATACATTCTGGGCTTAGCACCCGCCCAACCCCCAGGGGAGACTTCTTTGCCACACATTTTTCATGGATTTGTTGTGATGCCGTGTGTTGTTCTTACCACCATCTTACCGGTTTTTAATATTAGACCTACATTAGTTTGTGACATCTCTCTAGAACCCGAAATATACCCAAACAACAGAAGGTGATTTATTGTTGGTACCAAATCATCCCTAGTCTCTATCACATTGTCCTCTGGGTTCATTTTCTTAATCAATCCTCTTCCTCTCCTTAACAGGGCTTGCTAGTCTGCACTTTCGCAGTGGGCTCTACGCCGCATCTTCATGTTTCTGACTGATTAATTTGCTGTTCAGAGTACCAGGACAGCTAGTATCGTTTCCCGACGCGCGCATGTTATTTTATTGGGTTGTGGGTTTCGTTAGTTATAGAGCCATCACGGAATTGGAATGTTTTAAAAATACTCACTTTAACAAATTTTTAATAAATTGGGACGAGTGAGAGGCATGAACAGAACAATGTGTTCTATAGTTTGACTGATTTGAGACATACAGCAGGACATTTGAATTGTAAACCTTTATTGTCTTAAAATAGCAATAGGTAAGGGAAGATGTGTTGTAAGAGTGCTCTAAGATAGGCTATGTGTAGACTGACATGATTGTGCAGTTTGCTTGCCAGACTCCAACCTTTATACTAATATACTAATACTAATTGGAATCGCAACTTGAACATGAGTGATTTCAAAAGCATGCTTTCTATTTTTATGCTCAATCAAAATATTTTTTACTGGTGCGATCTTATTCGTATTTGTATACAATTTATTAGGAGTTGATTTTAGAATCCGTTTGCCCACTTAAAAATAATAATTCAGATTATTAGTATAAAGGTTGGAGTCTGGCAAGCAAACGACAATTCGCTTGCCACGATTAGGGCTTGCTGTTAAAAAGAGGAAGAGGATCGATTAAGAAAATGAACCCAGAGGACAATGAGATCATAGCAACGTCTCTGGTGTAGCATATACTGTATGCTCAGTTCCCAAAGACTGAAGAGTTCATTATGCTGACTAATTTAAATAAAAAACATTTGTTGGATCATAGAATTTGTGTTCTATTGCTGTTCAACATGTAGGCTATTATACAGTATGGCTATTTAAAACATATGTTTGGTAGCTATTCTATACGGCTGGAATTCGGGAATTTTAACAGCCATATTGGCTGATTTGATAAAACAAATGAAAATAATGCTGAAATAATGCTAATGAAGCCTTGAATGGCCATCACTAGTATGACTGCCTTGACAATGTACGTGTAAGCAGTAACTTATCACAAAGTGATGAGTGTCTGTGTATTTGTCTGCATGCGCCCACCTGAAAACTGGGCACAGCAGGCAGCTCCTGGCATGGGTTTGCAGTGACTAGGTGAGTAGTTGATGGTGCAGTATACACCCAAGTCCATCATCACATTCTGCAGCCTCTCCACATTCACTAGGCCACACAAAAACAGAAATGTTGTAATACCTTAAACACAGACCATTAAGTGCAAATGTACACCTGTAAAAATTCACATGGGTTTCCGACAGAGATAGACAGAGAATCATCACCTTGGATGGGGTTTAACACGTAGAATAGACTGGGGCTGACCACAGCTGCAATGGTAGGCTGGAAGGTCTCATTGCGAGGTAGCTCCATTGTCTTCCATTTCAGAGGGAACGTGCCTACTGAAGTAGCCAGTATAAAAATAGAGAAATCTATGTAACATACATTACTGTCCAAGAAAGAAACTAGTTAATAACTAATTAATAGTCATGTCAGCACACCTGCTATGATGCTCGCAGCTTCATAAAAAAAAAAGTTACTTTCATTAAAAAAAGGGGCAGATCTGTGTGCAAAACTACATTCTCTCTCAATAATTACTATTATAATGTAACCAGAAAAGGAACCAGGCAAGCATTGTTCAGCCCATGATTAGAAGGGATGAATGTTGTTGTCCCTGGCTGGTTTCGATCCGTGGTTTTCGATGTGGCAGACTGTGTCTTTAACCATTATGCTATTTAAACAGCGGGAATGCAACTTTTACCTCAGCCATTACATTTTTGCTGATATAACAGACAACAGAACCTATTTTTTAGGGAACTAAAGTGTACTCTTGTACAAAGATTACTGTAGATCTCTAGCTAATTGCTATACAGCACCTATAATGAGAACAATGACTCCAATCACCCCATGGCTGGTTCATTTCTTTAGAAAACAAAAATATAAGGGTCCCAAAATACAATTATTCTTTTAAATATATGAGATTCCTGGTATTACAGAATGGATAGATATTGTTGTGCAAAATCTGAAAAGTACCGGGCAGATAAATATTTTTGAGACAAAAATTGGTATGTCTGAGAGGGGAATCAAATCCCTCAGTCCACCTCAGCATAGTCTCCAAATACCACTTTTATACCAGCCATTACATTTTTGCTGAAATAACGTGGGCAACAGAACGTTTATTAACGGAACTAAAGTGTACTTTTGTATAAAGATTACCATACAATAACAGTTGAATAGCTAATCACTACGCTATGTGAACTACGAGGAAATTGAAAGCATTGGCTGAATCTCAAATCGCGTACTACAAGTACGTACTTCGCGGATGATGGTGAAGTATGTACTGCTTTGTATATAGTAATATGCCAGAATTGGGACCGATTGGGTCATACTACTTAGTCATAAAATTGCGTCTCGATATTGGATCATTTTGTCACGCATTAACATCATGTTAAGTTTGAATATTTAGCCTGACACCATTAATTATTGTGTTAAATAGGCCTACTAGTATCTACTTATTACTTGGAATAGTCATAAGAATTTAGCAATTGCTAGCAAGACTGAAGATGAACTTTACACTACCAAAACTATTACATTTCATGGCGCAAATGTTCATTTTTCTTTCATTCATGAATGACATTGATACAATAACCGCATATAGGTGACGATAACTGACTTTTTTGTCTAGTGAAAAGATGAGAGAATCGTGGAACCAGGCCAGATAGACCTGCAAAGACGTGCAGTTCGCACAGCCTATTCATTTGGAGAATGGACTCCTTGGTTTTTGATAACTTATTCATGTCACCCATAGATTGGCTGTGTAATTCTCATTTTGTACATAGGGCCTAATAAACAAATGAAAATACTATAGCCTTTGTTCTTGGGTTGTGATCTATAGGCTATTATCCCAAAAGGCATGCATGGATACGTACTTCAAAATTCCACCAGAAATAGTCACAATATAAGTTTTATTTCTGGCTTACTATAACATTGTTACTGAAGGTTGTAGCCAGCGAAGTTTTTTTCTATCCTGAACAAATCCTAATGTGGAACTTGTCTGCAGTGAGGCTCGAACAGCGGTCACTTGCGTGGAAGGCCGTGTCTTTAATACTACGCTATTTAACAAAGGGTAGTCAGTCAAGTCAGTCACTCAGTAAGAGACATTCACTCTTCTTGGCCGGCTCCGCTTACGCGGTCTGGCAAAAATCAGACCCAAAATAAAGTAGGCTGAAAATAGTATGGCAAAAGTGCCAGGATGTTCTCCCCAACTCTGGTGCATGCTTTTTGGGGTAATATAGCCCACAACCCCATGTGCAATAGGAGGGGTTTACAACGATTCTCTTGTCTTTTCACTAGACAAAAAGTCAGTTATCGTCACCTATATTGATAGTTATTGCATCAATGTCATTCACTTATGAACACCATCGTCAAGTTTGCAGACGACACCACGGTAGTAGGCCTGATCAATGACAATGATGAGTCAATCTACAGGGAGGAGGTCAAGTGCCTGGCGACATGGTGCACTGATAACAATCTGGAACTCAATGCAAAAAAAACTCATTGTGGATTACAGGCAATCTAAAGGCTATAGTCACTCCCCATTTCTCATCGATGGCACTGAGCTGGAGTAAGTGTCCAGCTTAAAATTCCTGGATGTCCACATCACTTAGGACCTCTCCTGGTCCCTCAACACCTCAGCCCTGGTCAAAAAAGCAAGGCAGAGCCTGTACTTCTTGAGGAGGCTGAAGAAGGCCCGCTGTCTTCCAAGATACTTGTGAACTTTTACCGCTGCACAATTGAGAGCATTCTGACTAACTGCGCCACAGTGTGGTTTGGTGGTTGCTCCGTAGCCGACCGGAAGGCACTGCAACGGGTGGTGAAAACCACACAGCACATCACGGGTACCCAGCTCCCAGCCATTGTAGACTTCTAGCGCAAGCAGTGTCTGCACATGGCATCACCAGGGACCCTTCACATCCATGCCACAAACTGTTTGCCCTCCTTCCTCAAACCATCCACTGTAACTCTGCTGAACTCTGTGACCCATCACTAACCATACCCACCCTTTTTACTACTGGTCTCTGACACTGCCTTACAATGTCTGATAAAGCCGTTTTCAGCTGTCTACAAGTACGTGTCATTGCGGCTATTCCTGTATTTCATTTTCATATGCCGACTTGCACCTTAAAATTGCCTTTACTGCACATTTAGAACTGCCACTGTACTTTCATTTTCAATTGTTACATACACGCCTACCTTGGGAACCTCATTGCTGCTACCCTACTCCATCAATTTGCCTTGATTGCAAATTCAGAATGCCATTGGTTTTTTAGAATTGCCACTTGTACCCGCACAACTATTTATCCCACTTACATTATAATTAATACTGCCCTCTTCCATTTTCTGCCCTCCTCTATTTGCTTCCATTGCACATTTAGAATTGCCATTTGTAATGCATTTGCATTAATTGCACATCTATACATTCCAACTGTACATTTTCTGCCCTCTTCTATTTGAACTTCTGGTTTGACGCAAATTGCATTTCGTAGTACTGTACTTGTTCAATGACAAGAGTTCAATCTAATCTATTATGAATGAAAAACAAATGTATATGTGCCATTATATGAAACCGCTTTGGCATTGTGAAGTCTGTCTTCAGTCTAGCATGGGCTCAAATCTTATGACTTTTGCAAGCAGTAAGAACTGAACAGATAGTAAGCTATCTGTTCAAACTTGGCGAGATGTTAATGCGCGACAGAACGATCAAATGTTGAGAATTTTATTACGAGGTAGTATGTCCCAATTGGTCATGATACTGGCATACTAGCTTGCGATATACTAGAGCTGCACGATTAATCAAAACTATAATAACATGGCAATTTTAACATGTGCGATTGCTAAACCACAGACAGCTACGATTCTGGCCTTTTATTTTTACACTCAATCAAAATAATTATATTCCTATTTCTATGCAATTCATTAGGACATGATTTTAGAATCTGTTTACCTATTTAACAATAATGATTCAGATTATTAAAATGGTTGGAGCCTGGCAAGCCAATGGCACGATTGCGTCAGTCAAAACATATATACAGATGTCGCTCATCTAATTACAGCGTTTTCTTACTGCGGTAAGATCAGGTAGATTGCATCGGCATGTGGTAGATTGCGTCAAGCGGTGATTGCACTATTCCAAAGCAAATGGAGGAACTAGAACGCTGAAAATGCTATTATCTCTCAAAAATTGTTTTCTGAAGATCATTGCACACAATGTTTACAATGTCCCTAACATTACAGATCCTAACATAACAGGTTTAAATTTAAAAGCGAAATGTTTTCAGTTCCTGCATCTTCATCACTGCTATAATTACGATGTGTTTTTATAAAGAAACACTGATTGCCTACACAGAAATAATATTATTTGTTTAACCATTCGAATTATCTTAAGAAATAATATAATACAAAGCACAGTTATTTGCTTAGATCATGGTTTTGAAGTAGAGTACAGTAGAAGAACGCATCTTATGACAATTCGCTATTTGACTTTAAAACCAACTTATTTCAATTTTAAGAGGCCGCATTCCAATTGACCCCGATATAATCTATTCCATTACGAGAATTGTGAATTAATGTTTTATATCTCAGGAATTATGCATCATGTGGACTTTATTTAGGCTTTAGGTCAAATTGGCCAATGCATTTCTTCGAATAAAGTTCTGATATTCACGACCGCCTTTCGTTTTTGCTACTTTGTTTTCGCACAACACTCGAATGATTAAACATAATGGCAGAGAGAGTACAGAGTGTACATAAAGTAAACATTTGCCACAACAACAAATAACTAAAGTGCATTAAGTGTAGGCCTATAACTTGTATTTGTAAAATGATTTATTAAATACGAGAACAAAACAAAGCATTTCGAAACACACGGCTGCCAAGAAAATTAAGTGCTCAGCATTTTTAGGGAACATTTTGCCTATACTGTGTATGAAAGAAAATAGTACATGTCATTGATTGGAATTAGGTTAAACAAAAAAGCCTTATCATGTAGCCAAAAATAAACAAAATATATATTCTTTCAATGCACTACATTGCAAATAAGGTGCTTTCAAATATTAAGCGCTCTGCATTTAACCAACCAATTTCCCAAATTGTTTTATTCATAGAAGGACAATGCGCCTGTTTGTGGTTCACAGCGAACACATTTATTATTTTCTGGGTATCCAAGGCATTTGTTCTTTTCGAGATGATGGCCAGCAAGGAAGTTGTGGTTTCACGCATCTCCTATACTGTTCCTTAGGTACGTTTTCAAGCGCTTGATGTGATCAGCTGTCGAGTTTACTGACTCACGAGTACCGTTTGTTTTTATTCAGCATTGTGGGAAACCTGACTTAGGTTGACCTGAGATAATTTAGCGACTGGGCAAACTGTGTTTAGGGGGCGCAAAAATTTAGAACAAACCCATGTCTTCCATTAAATATAATGCAATATTTTTTTGTATTAAAATAGGGAATAATTTAAAAAAATGATTTGCGACATGTTGCTTAATTTAATTCCAATACACCCGAGGCTCTGATCATTTATCTGGGAGGTTTGCCCATTAATCCATTGATGTCATTCAGTGAAGAGTGATCAGCACCTGGGTACTGATTAACGCCTGCCCCACTAGTGTGATTTTGGCAGATTAAGTAGGAATACGGTGTAAAAAAAACAGGTAAATAGTCTCTAAAGGTTTTCAGTTTGTGAGTTTAGAAGTTTGTCTGTTTGTATAGACCGAGAGGCGTCTCTAGGCCCATTTAATATTAACCAGCCACGCCATTAAATCAACATATCAGTCAATATATATACAGCTCTGGAAAAAATTAAGAGGCCACTCCTAATTTTTCTTAAATCAGCATCACTACATGTATGGCAGCCATTCCATTGCAGTGTCTGTTAAATTCCAACACAGGCACACCTCATTTTACCTAATGAGGTACTGATGAGGTGATTACCTGAACCAAATCTAATTTAATGAGGGAAAGTATAAAAACCAGTGCTGTGGTCATCACTATCCTCTTGCAATAGGACCAGCTGGATGGCAAAAACAGTGCAAGTAATACCTCAAAGGTAATTTGAATTTAAAAAATTACTATTCAGCATGACAAACGAGTTGAATAGAAAAGCTTTGAGTGAGGAAAAGAAGGGTTCAAATCTGGCTTTACTGGCAGAGGGATAGTGTGCATCAGGTTGCTTCCATCCTGAAAGTTTCAAAGACGGCGGTTCATAAGAACAAGGTCAAGCAACAGACATTGGGGACAACAAGCTACGGACTGGCAGAGGGAGAAAATGACTGTCCACTGACCGAGATGACCGTCAACTCATTCGAATGTCACTCAACAACCGTAGGATGACATCAAGTGACCTACAAAAAGAATGGCAAACAGCAGCTGGGGTGAAGTGAATGGCGAGGACGGTTCGAAACAGGCTCCTAAGGGCAGGGCTGAAGACGTGAAAAGCTAGAAAAAAGCCCTTCATCAATGAGAAGCAAAGAAGAGCCAGGCTGAAGTTTGCAAAAGACCATAAGGATTGGACCATAGAGGAATGGATCAAGGTCATCTTCTCTGACATGTCAAATCTTCAGCTCTGCCCAACACCTGGTCGTCTAATGGCTAGACAGAGACCTGGAGAGGCCTACAAACCATAGTGTCTCACACCCACTTTGAAATTTGGTGGAGGATTGGTGATGATCTGGGGATGCTTCAGCAAGGCTGGAATCGGCAGATTTGTCTTTGTGAAGGACGCATCAATCAAGCCAAGTACAATGTTATCCTGGAAGAACACCTGCTTCCTTCTGCTCTGACAATATTCCCCAACTCTGAGAATTGTTTTTTCCAGCAGGACAATGCTCCATGCCACACAGCCAGGTCAATCAAGGTGAGGATGGAGGACCACAAGATCAAGACCCTGTCATGGCCAGCCCAATCTTCAGACCTGAACCCCATTGAAAACCTCTGGAATGTGATCAAGAGGAAGATGGATGGTCACAAGCCATCAAACAAAGCCGAGCTACTTGAATTTTTGTGCCAGGAGTGGCATAAAATCACCCAACAGCAATGTGACAGACTGGTGGAGAGCATGCCAACACACATGAAAGCTGTGATTAAAAATCAGGGTTATTCCACCAAATATTGATTTCTGAGCTCTTCCTAAGTTAAAACATTATTTTGTTGAGGTCTGAAAACAATGCATCTTTTTTGGTTATTTTGGACAGTTGTTATTTTCTACTAATCAATGCTGTAAATTGACAATATTTTTATTTGGAATTTGGGTGTAATGTTTTCAGTAGTTTATAAAATAAAAGAAAACTGTTCACTTTACTCAAACACATACCTATGAATATTAAAACCAGAGAAACTGATAATTTTGCAGTGGTCTCTTAATGTTTTTCAGAGCTGTATATACCCTTTCAGCAAGCCCACCTCCATTTTTTTATAGAAATGTATGGAAGTTAAAACGATTTTTTTAGATTTTAAAAACGTAATGTATGGAAATTGTTTTAGAAAAGTAGCAATTTGTGAAATTCGACTTGCACAACAGACCAGATGTCATGTAATATCAAAGTGATCAGTCTTTTTCTGGCAAGAAAGCTAGTACAACTTTACAGCTACTACAACTTTCCCGTAGACACTTCAGAGAAGACTACGATCTGTCCTTTGTAATACAAATAAAAAGCAACTACAATAAAATTCAACAAGATAGTAACGATAATAGGGGGTCGTATTTTTTTATAGCTGCATCACTAACCAGCTACCTGAAAATATTAATATTTACCTTGAAATTTAAAAAATGATCATTAACGACATGCTAGTTAATATTTTATGTCACTAATGATAATCATCATAAACATTGATGACTTGATCAATTGATTACTCGGTACAAGATGTTTCTCAAAATTGCTGTTGGATATACTGATAATAGAGGGTTCTACAAGATTAGCTAGCCAAGATGTATTTTTGAAATCAAATTGCTTCACGCTAACAGAAAAATATACAAATCTGACTACTGTATTTACCATTGGTTTTTAATTATGGTAGAAGCACAAACTTGACAATGAGAATGAAGTGTAATGCTGATGACAGTTGATCAATGTTGATCACATGCAGTGGGACAAAATCAGTTTTACCTCTACACTTAGTATAGCAATCTTATTCATGAAATACCTTTTTTATTAGGAGAGAAACAAAATATGAAACATATAATCTGTCTGAATAGGCCTATATGAAATTTCGCCAACTATTTTACAGAACCATGAAGATGATCCAGTTTCCTATGTAATTCATCAAACGTATCACAGTAATTAATTATCAGTGAAACAAAATAAAAACAATATCCTTGACTGTTTCATAAATCTTTGATATTAGGTTAGCTTTATGCAAATCGTTTTACCTGTATGGGTCTAGTAATCAAAAATTCTAATGGATTTATCTATCAAGAATTAAAATATTTATCAGTAAAAAATAAAGTCTGAAAAACAGTTGAATAGTGTATACGCTATCTTAGAAAATATATAGGCCTAAGGCATATACAAAAGTGGAAAACAATGGCCCATAGAACACTCCTAACCAAATTATCCTAATTTCCATTTTAAGCTTTAGCCTACTCATTTTTAACTGAATTAAAGTTGTAAACATTCCCACAAGTAGTTGTTATTTTGGAGGAGTTGAGGCAGGGGTACTCTCACACTACACACATCCCTTCTTTTGCAAGTGTAACTCCACATGAGAAGACCTCACAGAGACATAATGAAAAAATAGAGCCAATCACATTATTTAGCCAAAGATGTGCTCTAAACCACATCAAAGGGACCTGTTAATTATTAATTATCTTATTGCAAGTTAAATTTCAATGTCAAGAAAAAAAAAAGCAATATGATTTTTTTTTGTCCATAATGTGCAGACCTACTACATACTAATCAGTACGAACTTCCTCATCATGCACAAAGCACGTACTTACTGTACATAATAGTACAGGGTTCTTGCACCATCTTTAAAGACAAACTCAATGCTTTTTAAGACCTCAACAAATATAATTTAAGACCCAAAAAAATTCTAAACAATTCTTTAATAAGAGAATTTAATGAGTCCTACTTTAGTGTACGTCTTTGTAACGGTGTATCAATCCTATACGCGTCGCGTTGTATTGCCATCAGAAGAGCAGACGAAGAACGTTATTTTTTAATAACGGTAAGTAAAATATCTTTACGTTTTTCACAATTATTAAGTTGCTCCTTCACGGCAATGTCTTTATTAGGGGTGAATTGAGACATACAAAAACCTATAGTTCTCCACTTCAATCATCAGTCGTTTACCGTTCATCATCCAACTTCTACCATAGCAAGGTTGGTGTGTCAGCTGACCTGTGCCATCTTCCAAAAAACATCAGTCTAGAAAACAGGCTGACGAAAGTAATGCCAGAAGCCCAAAGACCTGAAACAAACATTTGCTGCAAATCTGCAATTTTTGAGTTACCATTATTTTATGAATTTTTAATTAATACACCCAATCTGCCCCCAAAAATCTATCATTCTTATTTCAATTCACAAGACAGAATGAACGTGCGCGTCGGCTGTCAAGATTTGAACCTCAGCGTTTTGTGAAGCTTGGACGCTGCCACTGGACGTGACGCAATGCGAGTGGTGTAGCAGCAGTCATCGATTCCAAAGGGGGCATTACTAAAGGTTTGACGGCTGATGGCAACGCTGAATGCTCAATGGCTGTAGGCAGTGTCCAAAATTAACTTTATGGCTCACCAGCCCAGGGGACAGGTAGGTGAAAAAAATCCACTAGCCAAGCATATTTTTTCTGGCCGAAATAATAAATTGCCTTGTTGTGTCACAGAGAACAACTCCTCACTACAGCCTCAGCATCATACTGTAGCCAGCCTCTTGAAACTCCTTAATTTCCAAACAAATTTTCTCACAAATGTCTCTTTTTTTTTGTGATTCGACCCCTCCATACCTTAATAGTATTTTAATACACTTTCTTGAAATTCTACAAATCCTCCAAGGATATGTTTGTTATTTTAAATCTAATTACCTGAAAAAATAAAAATTTCCCATGAGGCTGAGAACAATGACTCTGCAAGTATTGCATACACATTCAGCATTTTAGATGTAGCAATAATAAATATTGTGGCAACAAAATGTGACAGAATTCAGGAAACTGAGCTTAAGTCGCATGTCACTACTTTTCAGGAGAGACGTTTGTAAGACGAAAAATGTGTTCTGGGACATTGTCATTTCTGCAGAAATGCCTTCTTGAAGTTGCGAACTTGAATGTGACTTAATAACGAACTAGTATGCGAAGTGTAAATACAAATGAAATGTAAAACTCAAACCCTTGTTTAACCAGCGGAAAATACATGACTTTTACTGTATTGGCTGAAATAATGAAGGGGCTGGACATGCTGACATACTGAGTTCTGATTGGTCTATCAAGTCACCAGCTTATAACGCGACTACTTGGTCAGTATCATTGCGATCCCGGGAATTTCAAACATGGACAAGCGTGAACGCGTTGCTAGACCTCTTAATCATTTCCTTGAATTTAACTGCTGTTTTTAACAAATCTGAGCGGGAACACGTTGTGAGAGAATACTTTGAGTACAATGCCATTACCCTCTCAGACTCGGAAGATGAATCGGACAACGATGAGGAAACCCCAGACTTGGATGCTGTTCAAAACATTGTCAGAGAACGAGAGATGTACAGTGTTGTCACAGATGTTGACCATGTGATGGAATCAGTGGAATATCCTGCAGCGTATGAGACGGAAATTGACAAAATACAGAATTTTCATTGCAAATGCGGAGATGGCCGAAAAGAAAACGCTGGCTCATCTTGTATAAAACAACTGTCCACGGATTAGTTTTACAAATAAATGGCAACCATGGCATACATGACAGAGACAATGGAAGTCAGACCATACTTAAACAACGTAGGACTTCGTATGTTTTTCAGAGGACTATTCCGTCTGCCGCAAAACATTCCTACATGTATATGGGTAAGTCTAACGTTTGCTAACTAGCTACAGAATTCCTTTTCAGAAAGTTGTCAAAGTCATTTGCATTGCTAGTTATCTAGCAATGGCTACTGACGTTATTGTTAACGTTAGCTAGCTAGATAATAATGTTAACTTACCAGCTAGCTAACATTTCCTGGTCTAACATTTCTTGGTGTAGCTTGTTCGTTCAGTAGCTAGCTTTGCCTGATGATTAGCTATACTTTAGTAAATAATACTGTAACATTTCGTGTATGTTGGCTTTCTAGCTGAACCATCAATGCAGACAGCTAGGTGTGTTTCAGGGGAGGGGTGATTATGCCGAGCTATTTTTATGTTCCCATTTTCTTCACGAAAGTGTGCAAGTCACATATTTCGGTAATCAGCTACCTGATTGAACAGTCATTCATCCAGGTGTGTGTGACTGTGACCA
This sequence comes from Esox masquinongy, assembly GCA_016801175.1. Classification (NCBI taxonomy): domain Eukaryota; kingdom Metazoa; phylum Chordata; class Actinopteri; order Esociformes; family Esocidae; genus Esox; species Esox masquinongy. The sequence continues at coordinate 42,632 of JACXGI010001416.1, read as the reverse complement.
GCTATTATGCGTACACAAAAGAAGTGATGTGGACAAACCAGTCCATCAGTACAGTAAGACTGCTAAACAGCACAGTGGCTGTCCACCTACACTCAAACTATCTGCACTTACATTGCTGCTACTATTTATTATGAATCCTGCTGCTAAGCTACTTTACCTTTCACTGTACTGTTTATACCTGATGTATCAAGTGCATGTGAAAAAAAATAATTTTATTTTATTTGGTTTGATGTAGTATGTGTTTATTAGAGACTATCCAGACCAGTTTAGCACAAGGTCAGTGTCCCCATTTGAATACTTAAATAGCTGGATGGGGTTAAGGCCTAAGAGTGTGTGAACTACACTGAATGGGCGTAAACAAAGACAAGCTCTCTGGCAAGTGTGAATCTTTCAAGGCTTTTCTCTCAGAACTAAGTAGAGCAGATTATCAACTTTTAAAGCAGCATATCTTTCCCATAACTTTATCAAACAGTATTAAATACCATTACAAAGCTCTGAATCTGGACCTTTATAGAATGTAAAAAAAAAAAAGCAAAACTCAAATTTTGCGATAATACCCTATTCCTGAATTCTGTCACAAATGTTCTGAGAATAGCCCAGAGAAAAGTTTTGGATGTTTTACAGACATCCATATCCCATGAAATTATTTACATTTAAGTAATTCAGGATCAAAACCAATTGCTCTGTGTTTTCCTAAAGGTTGGCTTAAAGGGATTAAAGAGGTTACTAATAGGAAAACTAGTAAAACATTACTTGTATTTTAATGTGAAAATATTGAATTAATATCTTAAAGCCCCTATCTATTAAAGGCTTTATAATAACCTACACTTATATTAACAATATATGCAGTACATGCTCATGGGTCAGGATTTTATTCCTATAACCTGTCTCTCTTTTGGTTCAGTTACTGTCTCACTACTCTCTGGACCACAGTCTTCCAACTCCCTCAGCCTGCTGCTCCTCCAGCACCTCTACCCTAGCTTCAGTCACTGGATCACAACCTTACAATCCATTTTCCAAAACTAAAAACTTACTTGAATTGTATAAAGCAGTTACATGGGGTTATTGAAATGAATGAGATTACTACTTTCTATTTAACATTTTATTAAACTGTTGTCAGTGAAATGTTTAAGTTTTGTGGTCACCTTGCTAACGTAGTTTCCATTCGTGGCCTCTAACTCAGAGGTGAAGAATTATGCTATTTTACCTTGTTTCATGGTTTTACAGGCAAAATATGAACTTATTATTATTATTATCTAGCTACCTGTCTAATTATTCACAAAACTAAAACGCAGGCGGGAGACTCTACAGCTTATAGAAACTGTAGAGTCTTCAGTCTGGGAGATTTCTCTTGCTTCAAATATCATTACCGCTTCAATGTCAGTGCAGAAACGATTATCTTACTATAGCGCTAGCTAGTAGCTACCAGACAATTCTGCCCAAGATCTGAAGAACGAGTTTAAGACACGATTGTCCAACGGACCGCCAACTTTGCTCCTTAGTACCGTATTCCTTCAAAAATGCAAGCATATTTTCTCACTGAAGTTGCAGGTGGATTTCAATGTAATACAAACATGAGTAATTTCCTCCGAGCTGTTAAATTCGGACCCTGACTGTAGGGTAGCTCCTACGTAAGCCACTCAACATCCCCCCCAGCATTGCTTCGTAGCACCACCCCAAACTCTCGTCAAGATGTGTGGTGTAGCTCTGCTGCTCTCTTAATTTCACGTTGTAGGTCCACCTTGCCTCGTACTCGTTTCCAAAACGTATCTTCCTCCAACCATTTTTCGTTAAAGTTGCTCCTCCCCATCGTTTTTTTTGCCTTTCCCCATCTTGGCTGATCCCTATCTAGCAACTACTGATAAGAATAAGATGACAAGCAGCCAGACGCCAACGTCTGTAACTAGCTAATGAAACGCAAAACGTATATTAATGGCAGAGTCTCTTGTTGTCTAAGTTCATCAAACAAATACAAACTAATTACACGTTTTACCTGCCGTGCCACTGTGCGTGACAATTTTCCCCATCAGGCTTAAATGCACCACCTGCAAATTTAATACCAACAGCAAATTTACGGTAAATTTAAGACAATTTAAGACCTTATTTTATTTATTTATTTTTATTTTAAGACCTTTTAAGACTTTAAGGAGCTGCGGGAACCCTGTAGTATGCGATTTGAGATTCAGCCCTAGTCTTAACCTGATACATTAAATCAAACTTACCAGATGATGCAACACCATCTGACCGAGAAGGCATGACCAATATTGCTGGCTGTCCAGCACTAGCCTCTCTCACATTTGTTTTAACTTGCTTCTCAGAGGGTGGCCCATTTTGACCGGTGGGTTTGGCGTCAGGTTCTTCCATACAGGTTGTGATGCCTCTTTGAGTGGAATACTGAATGGGCTGTTGCTGGAGTGTTTTAGGGACAGTGGGAGCAGGCTTAGCCTGGGCTTGACTCTGCCCGGTAGCTTTAGCTAGCTGCTCTGAAAGCAGTGTGACTGCCACATTCTGACCACCGCTTTCCAGTTCAAGTCCGTAACCTCTTTCTGTGATGTAAAGGACGCGGCCGAGGAGCTTCTGGCCAACACAGAGGGCCTGGAAGCGGCCTATAGACTCAGCGCCCCACTGGGGGCCCAGAGGCTCAACACCTAAAATGGATGAGGTTTCCACAGTTTGACATTCAAGTGAGCACGTTTAAAAACAATTTTGATTTTGTAAACTTAGAATCACTAACATTACCCTAAAAACCCATCAAATAAACAAACACATAGTATATGTGTACCATATAGTATACAAATAGTGCACCATTTTGGCAATAACCCCAAGCCAAAAACATTTTGTATTTTCCGAGTGAGGACCATCCAAAATGTCCTTGATGTCCAAACACACAAACACACACCTGAGAGCCAGCAGCGGATGGCCAGGAAGTGGTGTTTGAGGAGCCTGGGTGTGATCGCTCGGAGATTAGCTTGTTCTACCTCATTGGTGTTGCCATAGTCCACAAAATACACACGGGCATTACCATCAGGATGCATACTCTGCACCACACCACGGTACCATGCCCCATCACCTGTGGCGGAGATACAACACCCACTAAGGATTAATTAAACGTGAGTATGGTGTAAAAGGACAATGGAGTTGGTAGTACGATAGCTGTTTTTAAGGTATAATAAATCTAGTAAAATATAGTAGTAGTTTCGAGAATTACTAGTAGAAGGAATGCGAGAAGTAGGTGTAGCACCAGTAGTAGTATCTTACCAGAGAACAGTGCGCAGCAGGGCTCTCCCACACTGGGACTGCAAGGGGTCATGTCTGTCTCACAGTGCTGCCTCAGTTCAGCACCCAGATCCACTAGAACCTGCAGATCTAATAAAATAAACATACTGCTGATGAGGCAAAGCAAATTACAGCGAACACAGGTACACACAGTGAGTATTATTTGTGTCACATCTTATCAGTTTGTTGCATTTATTGTGTAGAAATAAAGCAAAAATATTACCTCAATACCTTATTACATCAACAACCATCATCAGAAATGTACTGAGGTGGTGACAGTCACATCGATGTTCCACCTTTCAGTGACGTTATACACTTATGCTAAAGATGTTTATCTGATCATTGTGGTAGATATCATTCCTAAAAGGCTAACATTTTTATATTGTGAGGTTAAGAATGCAATGAAGATGCATTTACCTTCCTGGTTACATTTGTAGCAGTAGAACTCTCCAGGATGCTCAATCACACTGACCACCAGTGAAATCGTCTGGCCATTTGGGGGAAGCTCAGCACATGTCCACAGCAGCTCTGTTGCCAAAGAAGGCTTGGCCACTGGGGAACAAAGAAAAGTAATAGAATGGATAAGTCCAGATACTCTCATAAAACCAAAACTAAACTTTTGTTTTGAGAAAAATAAAAACAAAATTCCAAATGCAGACTAAACGGGCACTATGCGGTAAGGTTGGGCAGTATCCATTTTTTCATACCATCATAGCATCCGGAAATATTAAGGCGTTAAATGGAATTACCAGGGTAATGAAAAAACATTGCAGGGGGCAGGAGGGAGCTGTCTTGACTAGACCGCAACACACAATTGCATATGCTCCTGCAAATTATGTCATAACTATCTCCCACTGACTGAAATAAACTTGCAAATCACATGTCTGATGGACTGGAGTCCAGAAAGATAGTTACAGAAACACTCTCATTCAAATAAGATAAAAATGTTGCAATGGCTAAATTCAAAAGCTTGATAACGAAGCAAATGTTAATTAGGCCTAATGTTTTTGTAACTAGATCGACAGATACATATTTAATTAATACAACCCCGTTTCCACAAAGGTCAGAATACTGCATAAAATGCAAATACAAACAGAATGAAATGGGCAAATCATTTATCCCTGTATTTAATAGAAAATAGTACAAAGACAACATATCAAATGTTGAAACAGAAATGTTATTGTTTTTGGAAACAATACTGCAGGCAGGCCAGTTAAGCACTCGGACTCTTACTACGGAGCCATGCTGTTGTAATACGTGAAGAACGTGGTTTGGCACTGTGTGGCTGAAATAAAAGCCTTCCCGGAAAAAGACGTTGCCTGGATGGCAGCATATGTTGCTCCAAAACCTGTATATATTGCTCAGCATTAATGGTGCCTTCTCAGATGTGCAAGTCACCCATGCCATATGCACTAATGCATCCCCATACCATCAAGGATGCTGGCTTTTGAACTTTGCACTGAAAAGCCAGACAGTCCCTCTCCTCTTTAGTCCAGAGGATGCGGCCCCCATGATTCCTGAAAATAATTTCAAATTTTGATTTGTTTTCCACTTTGCCCCAGTCCATCCAGGACAGTTTTCCACTTCGCCTCAGTCCTTCCTAAATGAGCTTGGGCCCAGAGGTGGCGGCAGTTCTGGATCTTGTTTATGTATGGCTTCTACTTTGCACGGTAGAGTTTCAACTTGCTTTTGTGGATGGAGCAACAAACTGTTCACAGACAATGGTTTTCGGATGTGTTCCTGAGCCCTCGCAGTGATTTCCAATACAGAATTGTCTGTTTTTAATGCAGTACCACCAGAGGGCCCGAAGATCACGGCCATACAATATTGGAATGAGTCTCCTGCCAGCAACTGAGTCAGAGAGTCGCTGAACTTCAGGGGAGAGTGTCCGTCCTCCATCAGATCAAGGAGGACGAGGCACTCCTGGACTGCATGGCTGCTTTGAACACCTACAGAGCTGGGCAGAATGACATCACCTGCCCCTGGCTTGGCATGGCAACCTCGGAAGAGCCGGTGGCATTGAGGCTTCCTTTGTTCCCAGTGGAGGATCCCTGGCCCAGACTAGAAGATAAGCCTAAGCGTCAGGTCTGCTCCACTCCCGACGCCGTCTCTCTCGTGAGCCCTGGATTACCGTCCGGGGAGGGTTTTGGGATGCCAAGTGCCGGTGCGTCTGCTGAGGCATTACTTCTGAGTAACAGATTTCAAGTCCTGGAAGGCCAGGAAGCGCCCAATTCCCCTAGCAGGGTTCGGGAAACCATCTCCATACCTCTGGCAAATCAAGCCTGCTCTCAGGAGGGAGTACCCACACGACGGCGCTCTGTTTCCCCTGCTAGGCCATTGGTCGTTGTTGCTAGCCCCCAGCATCCTGCTAGGAGGCAGATAATAAGGGAGAGGCCCCGCTACTCAAGGGGTAAACCCCGTGGCAGTCCTGTCTTCGTGCTGTGTTCGTGCATGGTCCGGAATGTTTCTATTTGAAAAGCAGAGACCTTCTGTTATCCTGGTGCCTGGATTTCCTTCTGTTATCCTGGTGCCTGGATTTTAGATCTACATGCTATGTTACCATCACTTCTAAGCAAGCAGTCTACCACCACAGCTGTTATTGTGCACGTCGGGTCAAATGACATTAAACCTTAGCAGACAGAAAAATTCAGAGAGGATTTTAAAACAATGATTAATGTTTTACTTGATTCCGGAAAACAGTGTATTATTTCCAGCCCACATCCATCTCCGCGTTTTAGGGATATGTATTTTAGCTGCATTGGCCAGTTACATTCCTAGCTCAAGGGATACTATAACATACCTGGCTCAAGGGATACTCTATGGGACTTCCGTTTGTGAACAATTGTACAGCTTTCTTTGACAGGACAAATCTATTTCTCAGGGATAACCAACACCCTTACAGGTATGGCTCCAGAATCCTTTCCTTAAATATGTTTCTTACTCTAGCCTACAGTAGAGTTTCTGATGCTTGACGTAATGTATCCTTGGAGGCTAATACCCAGCATTCTAAGCTTGTGCACCAGGATAGCTCCTCTGTTAGCTATCACAAGAAAGCCACTGTTGTCCTCTCACATTCCATTAGCAGACGTGTATCTGGCTGTTGTATTACGTACTAACAAGCATAGGTGTTGTTTTTAGTAATCTTGTTCATATTTATTTTAAGTCTTCTGTAAGCTCCAAAACTTCAAATACATTGTGAAGATCTGACTTGTATCGATACACCATTAGAATACAAAGACCATAAAGGTCTAAAAATTATGCACTGAAACAAACATCTCTAAAATGGATCACATTAATATGTGGGCCCTTCATGCAAATCCAGACATTTTGTTTTTTATCAGAAATAAAATCTGGACTCTGAAATAGGAAGGGTAAAGGGAGGGTAGCTATTTATGTAAAAGATCATCTTTCAGTTTCAATATTGAAATCTGTCACAATCCCAAAAGCAATTTGAATTTTTGGCCCTATGCCTACAACTAGGAATGAATTTGAATATAACAATCATGGAAGTTTGCCATCCACCCTCTGCAAAGAAATGTCTGCAGATAATGAGTATTTTCCATCTGCTAGTTCAAACTCACAGATCTAAATTGTCTACTTCGCCACCACAGAAGTGTTAACACTAGAACTGCCAAGCCTTTCAGACGAACATCATCAGCCAGAGCCGAACGCTGTTTGTCGTCATTAGCATACGAAACGGTCCTATTAGCATACACATTCTCCTCCTCCGCATCACCCTCTAGCCAGAGTATCAGTTCCATCTACTGGATCGTCAAATTATATAGAATAGTCAAAAAAAAATTAATTACAGAATTTGTTTGGTTTAAATGGTTAATGAATTTAAAAAAAAAAAAATACAAGAATGTGTTTGTATCGAAGGTCCTATCATACAAAAAAAACAACTAAAAAATACATAGAACGATTATTTCTAAGAACACAGGCTATAGTATTTTCTTTCGTTTATTAGGCCCTACAAACGTGCAAAATTAAAATTACACAACACTTAGAATTTAGTTTTGATTTTGATGATGTACAAGGTAAAATAACAGACATTATCGACCAGTTTGCGATGATCAAAGGATATCCGCATGAATAGCCGTGCATGGGCCTAAAGCACAGTTGCTTGACAAACAAGAAATTTGATAAATAAAGGTAATAAAATAATTCGCTGAATTAATAATTGGTGATCGTTGGTATTCTGTTTTGTAAATAATTATTTAGCCTACTACATTTGTAGAATCTTAATCTTCAGTAAAATAAGCAGAGAAAATTCAGAGCAATGATAGGGTGTGTATGTGATTTTTCTCTCCTAATAAAAACAGTAATGGTGCAATAACTTTGTTAAATTAGTGATTGCTAAAGAATGTCTGATATTTCGTTTTGTGAATAATTATTTAGATGTACATTTTAGATTTACATTTGATTAATTACCCTACACAAGAATGCTGAATCTCCTATAGAAAAACGGTAAAGTGTGATACATACGTTGAATTGTCAAGTAGCCTATATCGTTTGTATTATGTTTCAATAATAGCCTAATTAAATTGTTGAATGGTCATGTACATCTTGTATTTCATTTAAGTTCATTCAAATTCAACCAAGACTATCATTCATCTGTGAGTATCGCACATTCATCCATTGACGTCATGCATTCAGTGAGGGGTGATTAGCGCCTGGGTACTATTTGGCTGTGCCGTGGGCTATTGGCGATTAAGTCGGAAAACAGGGTAATAAAACAGGTAAATAGACTCTAAACAGTTCTCGTTTGAGAGTTTAGAATTCTGACAATGGTACTATGTAATATACGCCTGTTTAGGAAAAGTCATGGAAGGAGGAGGGTGTAGCTTTCAAAAACAGTTAAGCCGACAAGGCCAAATCTGAAGGACCCTAAAAAATTCACCATGATCTACCTTATTTTTACAAATTCCCCAGAAAAATATGTTGCAAGTGGGGTGTTCTCCTTAGATATAAGCGGCCACTCTCCTGCTGTGTGTATTAGGAATGTGCGAATACCTAGATCTAATCCCAATTTTACCAGACAGAGGAATTTTAAACTGTTTAATGAACAGGCTTTAGAACATGATTTACAATATAGTGATATTGAATGTGTCACATCTATAGTTGATCCAGAACTGGCTCTGCACAAGTTCTGTAGTATCTTCAATGTTATTGTGGATAAGCATATTCCCTTAAAAGTAAAGATTATGTTGAGGCTAGCCAAAGTTATACATAATAGGGATGTTGCCTGGGCCAAAGCTTGATTTACAGACAAGCCCGGATCACTGATACAAATGAGATAATTGATGCTTTTAATCACCATTTTATTGCGGCAAGATATATTTGATTCAGTAGCTAAGTCATCAATTTGTGATCTGGATACGGATGGAGAACATTTTTTGGCTGATACTGAAAATGTGGGTTCCGGGTTTTCTTTAAGACAAATTGCTGTTAAGGAAGTCCTTGACCCTGAATTAACTTTAGACAATATAGAGTTTAAAAGAAATCTATAGGGGCAGACAATTTGTAACCCATATTTTAAAATTGAAGTTTTCTTTAGGAAATATCAAAAAAATTATGGAAATCTGCATGCGTTGCCTCTCCATAAGGGGGTGATAGTAGCGCTCTCAACATTTATCGACCAAATTCAGGGCTTCCTTGTTTAGCTAAGATTCTTGAGTCATTGGTTAATGAGTAGCATCGCCACTTCTTGGCTGAGAAATGTATTTCAAATGTAAAAATCTGGTTTTAGACTTTGGCATACCACTGTTTATGAATCACTACACCAGTTCTAGACGATTTCTCAATGCCCTGGATGCTAAAATGGCATGTCCCCTCACGACGTAAACTAAACGTTAAATACAGCCAACTGTGTTTGAAAGTATCAGCTCTGAATTTTCTCTGCTTATTTAACTGAAGAGTAAGATTCTACAAATGCATTAGACTAAAAAATTACAAGTACTTAAATCACACATCCGGTCTCGATGAAGGAAATACATTAAAGATCAAAATCTTTACTGTAGCAAAGTTTTAGACTAGCTATACAGCACCTGAAATGAAAACAATGACCCTAATTAATCCATGTCTGGTTCGTTTCTTTAGAAAACAATGACAGTTGAATAGCCAACCACTACGCTACGTAAATCGAGAGCAATATTCTTGTCGGTGCAGTTCGTCCATCGCAATATAACCGTCAACAGTTTTCCTTTAGGCTTACTATAATGTAGCCAGCGAAGTTCTAGTCGATCCTGAATAGGGGTGAGATGAGAATTTCATGCCAGGATTATCCCGGCCAAAATTATGATTTATGATTTTATCCCAATTAAAGTGGGGCTTGGCGGGAGACTCCTAAGAGACAGAGACAGCTGTAAGAGACAGCCCAATAACAATTCTCCATTACATAACTTTTGTTCTTGTGCATTTAAAAAGCCATTTTTAATAATATAACAAAGATTTTTATTGCATTAATACATATAATAATAAGAACATGTAAATCTGTAAATGTATATGGTTACCCGCTAGCAGAGCCATTCAGCTATTTTGACAACACATTGCAGAGGATGTGTAGTGGCATAGTAGCCTACAACGTGAGATGTTTTAAGTGGAGGGCATAAGTAGTAACAAAACAAGTAGTCAGGAACACTTTGATGACTGGCAAGAGGTTTTGCACGTCACTCATGAGGATCAGGGGTGAAAGTAGATTTCATTTCTTACCGGTCCTGACCTGTGGGTGTACGCATTTGCGTGCACATTTTATGTTCCTAATTAGCTAACATTAGGCCTATATGACGTGTCTATCACTCATAACTTCATAATTCATTATAACAGCTCCCTGTTATGTTGTGCGCATCATATATTGTGCAGATCACGCAGATAGCCTGCACAAAATTATATTCTCTTTGTCTTTTCATCACTTTCAATAGTAGGAAAGTGTTAACAATAACAATATAAACAAAATACGAGAATTGAAAGAGATGTATAGTAATTTATATCCTATTATTCATATATTCTACAATTTGCAGTTTGTTTGCATGCATCTCTCCGAAGTGCATGTCTTCTAGGATTATCACAGGTTTGAGCTCAAATTTGTTTCAACTGGGTATTTTCCGTGGAAATGAAATGGACAGGTATTTGCACACACAGGAAGTGGAGACGTGATCAAAAGCCTTTTCTGTAGGTGGCCATGTGTAGTGGTTAGACTAGTACTGTTGTAAAGGAATTGGAAAGCATTTGCTTATTCATTATAAAATTTTCCATTGCAACAAATAGCCCAAAACACAGTTGACTTTGTGTGTGAGGTGATGAAAAAATACTTACAGAAGCACCCTAACACTTGAGGGAAATTCATTTCCGTTACTAGCCTACTATCAGATACCCCAAACACGCCTTTATAGCCCTACACATTTAGGTAATTTGTGCCCAAGCCATATCCTAATCAACAAATAAATAAAAGCACACAAATTAGCAGGAGAGAAGCATTTATAATACAGACTCTCTTCACTCCACATTTTAAAATAGGGATGTCTTTATGGAAATACTAAACTGTAGATCGTAAGAACTATACTGGCAAAGCTAAAGTATAAAATGCATGTGCATATGCCAGACTGGTTAAAACAATTTAGCAGATGTAATGCAGCGTTTTTGTCTTTCGGACACATTCCTATCTGACAGCCAAATTATCAGACAAAATTAAGATCTAATTACCCATCATCTCTGGTATATTTCAGACTGGATATGGCTGACTTCGGATCGCAGACAAATTGGATATTGATAATACAACAAATCGGACAGATATTTTGGGCACAGACAAAGTTCAGCTGGGATATACATTTTGTGATCCAAAGACCTCGACCATGAGATCAATCTGACCTTCTTGGCTGACAGTCAAGTACATTCAAGTTGCTCCAAGTCATTTATTCTCGCACTCCTTCCAGGGAGAGACTGATAATAGGCTGATGGAAATAATGGGTATTTTCATAATATAAGTTTGCCTTCTTTGCAATGGAGAGTTTGGGGAAAGTTTCTTTGTAAAACCTATACAATACAAACCCAACTCATGACAACATTTAGGAAATGAATTTCAAAAATCTATGCCTTGAGTATTTTCCGTTATGTTTAGTACTGACATCGTCTATCGTCCCATCTCTAATCCTGAACAAATCCTAATGCCTAATTTGTTTGGTCCGTGGAGAGGATCGAACCCCGGTCGCCAATGTGACAGTCTGATATGAAATCTCCAGCAGAAAAGTAAATCCTTGCGAACCAATCACCGGTTAAGAACTCCACATTACATTGACAACCAATTAATTCTATTGAAACATAGCAGTGCATTATCCCCCTCCTAACTTCATTATGGCTGACTGAGATCAATGACAACTCACTCCTACCTGACAATCACGCAGTGTAAACAACAAAATTCTGTTTTGAAACATTCTTCCTTAAAGTCACTAGATTCATAACAGATTTTCTTTCTCAGTAAAAATATATGCATTTTACCATATATCATGGCATTGATTACAGTTAAATTACATCAGTGATGTGTTGACAAGAGATGCATAACCTGACAGAAATTGTGAAATGTTGGTATTGATTTTGTAAATATGACTGACCATGCAAAAAAAAATATTTTATTTAAGGATAGTTGTTTGGCTCCTTTTTAAATCATAATGATAACAGCAATCAACCAAATGGCCCTGATCAAAAGTTTACACACCCTTGAATATCTAGCCTTGTTACAGACTCACAAGGGACACACAGAGGAAAATGGCAATTAGAGGTGAATTTCCCACACCTGTGGCTTTTGAAAATTGCAATTAGTGTGTGTATAAAGTCAATGAGTTTGTTAGCTCGCACGTGGATGCACTGAGCAGGTTAGATACTGAGCCATGGGGAGCAGAAAAGAACTGTCAAAAGACCTGCGTAACAAGGTAATGGAACTTGTTACGCAGGATGGAAAAGGATATAAAAAGATATCCAAAGCCTTGCAAATGCCAGTCAGTACTGTTCAATCACTTCATAAGAAGTGGAAAATTCTGGGATCTCTTGATACCAAGCCAAGGTCAGGTAGACCAAGAAAGATTTCAGCCAAAACTGCCAGAAGAATTGTTCGGGATACAAAGAAAAACCCACAGGTAACCTCAGGAGAAATACAGGCTGCTCTGGAAAAAGCCGGTGTGGTTGTTTCAAGGAGCACAATACGACGATACTTGAACAAAAATGAGCTGCATGGTTGAGTTGCCAGAAAGAAGCCTTTACTGCGCCAATGCCACAAAAAACCTGGTTACAACAACCCCGACAACACCTTGACACACCTCACAGCTTCTGGAACACTAATTTGGAGTGACGAGACCAAAATAGAGCCTTATGGTCACAACCATAAGTGCTATGTTTGGAGAGGGGTCAACAAGGCCTATAGTGAACAGAATACCATCACCACTGTGAAGCATGGTGGTGGCTCACTGATGTTTTAGGGGTGTGTGAGATCTAAAGGCACAGGGAATCTTGTGAAAATTGATGGAAAGATGAATGCAGCATGTTAGAAAATACTGACACACAATTTGCATTCTTCGGCACGAAAGCTGCGCATGGGACGCTCTTGGACTCCAGCACGACAATGACCCCAAGCACAAGGCCAAGTTGACCCTCCTGTGATTACAGCAGAAAAAGGTGAAGGTTCTGGAGTGGCCATCACAGTCTCCTGACCTTAATATCATCAAGCCCTCTCAAACGTGCGGTTCATGCAAGACGACCAAAGACTGTGCATGACCTGGAGGCATTTTGCCAAGACGAATGGGCAGCTATACCACCTGCAAGAATTCGGGGCCTCATAGACAACTATTACAAAAGACAGCACGCTGTCACTGATGCTAAAGGGGGCAATACACAGTATTAAGAACTACGGGTATGCAGAATTTGGAACAGGGATCAGTAAAAAGATGTCTTTGTTGCCATGTTTTGTTTTATGATTGTGCCATTCTGTTATGACTTACAGTCGAACATGAATCCCATAAAAAAATAAGACGTGTTTTCCTGCTCACTCATGTTTTCTTGATAAATGGTACATATATTACCAATTCTCCAAGGGTATGCAAACTTTTGAGCACAACTGTACATATCAGCAGAATCTTTTATATACAGGCTTGTCCGTATGGTGCCTTTGGTCTAGCCCCATTCACTTCTCTGTGCTGTATATACACCTTCCCATTCATACAGATGTCACTCATCTATTTCCATCTCCAAGGCGGCGACCAAGTCCGTGACGGGGCATGCCACATTACACTGCAGCACGTTACGTTGCCATGTGGCCTGGACAAAAACAAAATAAAAAATAAGAATGGCCACCAAGGGGCATCTGTGAGAACAGACACCCGCCTGAAACTGCTGTTAATCAAGTGTTTATGGCTTTTAAATCAAGCCTGTGTCTGTTTTTATATGGCCATAATAAAACATTTAAATTGGCGGAATATTGTCTACTATAATCCTATTCATGGTTTGCTATGCCGCTGAGTTTGATTCTATGAACTCCCAACTGTCACGCAACCTCTGACATTATTGAATCGTAATTTAGAAGTCTTTTGTAAAGTGGCCTAATACAATGTTTTTTCCCCCAAAATTACTTTGAAGTACAATACGCCACAGTAGACCCAAACGAAAACAGTTCAAGTACATAACATACTGTAGCGCGTTTACATGAAGGATATTTCGGTTGTTAAACAGGCAATACAGTAGGCTACACGTTCAACCCATCATTGTTTCATGAATATTTTCAGAGGTAAATAATAGTTTTTCCCTAAAGTTTCTAATAAAATGGTGTTTGAACAGAACATGTTATTTGTTTATTTACCACGGACTAAAGTCGACAAATTACTGTTAAGAGAGCTGGGTGAGACAAAGCGCCTGTTATAAGACTTGTACTGTCACATGCCTAATCAGTTACTAATATTAGAACTGCCAGGGTTTTTACATGAATTATAGGAAGAATTTTGTTGGTTTTTATTGGAGGTCTTATGAAACAAAAAACAAGAACACAGTCTATAGTGTTTTCGTTTGTTTAATAAGGCTCTAAACATCTATAAAATAAATCCACCATATTTAAATTCTTGACAGAGAAAACCATTAGAATTTTTTATTACTAGGCCCATACAGGTAAAATGATGTGCTAACCTAATAGAGTTATGAAACAGTCAGGGATATCCTTTTTATTTTGTTTCACTAATAATTAATTAATGTGATACCTTTGATGGATTACATTAGGAAGCTGGATCATCTTCATGGTTCAATAAAATAATCAGCGAAATTTCATATAGGCTTATTCAGACAGATTGTTTCATATTTAATTTCTCTCCTAATAAAAATGGAATTTCATTAATAAGATTGCAATACTAAGTTTAGAGGTAAAAGTTTGTCCCGCTGCATGTGATCAACATTGATCAACTATGTCATCAACACTACACTTCGTTCTCATTGTTCATTCGCATTCAACCACAAGGAGCATGATCCTTTATCTGTGGGTATCGCCCATTAAGAGAGATTTGCGCCTGCCTGGGTACTATCTGGCCAGCATTTTTGGTCTAATTTGAGATGTGTTTAAGATGTGTGTGATTCTATCAATTAAAAAAACAATGGTAAATACAGTAGTCAGATCTGTATTTTTGTTAGTGTGAAGGAATTTAATTTCAAAAACACACCTTGGCTAACTAATCTCATAGAACCCCCTATTGTCGGCATATCCAACAGCAATTTTGAAAAACATCTTGTACAGAGTAATCATTTGATCAAGTCAATGTATATGATGATTATTAGTGACAAACTGGTTAGCGAGCTTGTCATTAATGATCATTTTACAAATTTCAGGGAAAATTCATATTTTCAGGGAGTTGGTTAGTGACGTAGCTAAAAAATATGACCCCTTATTATCAGCCACCATCCCCAATTATTTGCCACCTTACTATTCTGTTGAATTACAGTATAATTGCTATTTATTTGTATTACAAATGACAGATCGTAGTTTTCTCTGAAGTGTCTACTAGAGAGTTGTAGCTAGCTTTCTTTCCTTCCGTTAAAAAAAAATAAAATAGCTGATCACTTTGAAATTACATAATTCTGTCACGCAAGTTGAATTTCACAAATTGCAACTTGTCTAAAACAATTTCCATACATGAAATTTTTTAAATCTAAAAATGTTTTAACCTCCATACATTTCTATACAAAATGGAGGTGGGCTAGCTGAAAGGGTTTATTAGCAAAACGTACCATTGCTTTCCAGCGTATTTACATTTTGAACTTGAAAGGAATTACTTCTCCGACCACTAGAAACGGCTGATAATGGTGGTGGCGGATAGTAAGGAGACGTTAGCTACCATTTACAGAAGACAGCGCGCTTCAGATGAGAGAGTTACGTTCAAAGCATGAACATGCTGCCAAATGAACACGATTCTATACATTTTCTATACAATTTGTAAGGAGTTTAAGATGCGATGGAACGGTTGACGAAAAAAATCACAAAATATACTAACTGATATATTGATTTATTTAAGGGGGGCTAATCAATATTAAATAAGCCTAGTGACATCTCTCGGTCTATACAAATAGACAAACTTCTAAAGTCACAAACTGAAAACCTTTAGAGACTATTTACCTGTTTTTTGTTTTTGTTACACCGTATTATTACTAATCTGTGGGGCACACACTAAAGGGGCAGGCGATAATCTGTACCCAGGCGCTGATCACTTCACTGAATGACATCAATGGATGAATGGGCAATACTCCCAAATAAAAGATCAGAGCTTAGGGTGAGCTTTTGGAATTAATTTAAAAAGGAGGATGAAGAGGTGTTATGATGAAAAATATGGCAGCAGCATGTCGCAAATCATTTTTGTAAATGATTCCATATTTTAATAGAAAAATTGAAGACAGTGTTTGCTCTTCTGAATTTTTGCGCCCTAAGTAGTTTGCAGTCACTAAATTCTCAGGGCAACCCAAGTCGGGTTTCCCACAATGGTGAATAAAAATAAATCGGCACTCATGATTCAGTGAACTCTACAACTGATGGAATCAAGTGCTTGAAAAACATACCTAAGGAACAGTATGGGAGACGCGCAAAAACTTCCTTGCTGGCTATCAACTCCAAAAGAACAAAACCCTTGGATACCCGGAAAATAAATGCATTTGCTGTGAACCACAAAAACAGACGCAATGTTCTTCGATGAACAAAACAACTTGGAAAAGAACTGGCTATATAATTGCGTTATTATTCTTTAGCCTTTCAGTGTTTGTGCATTGTATTAGTTGGTTAAATGCCGAGCGCTTATTTGAAAGCACCTTATTTGCAATGTAGCGCATTGAAATAATATATATTTTGTTAACTTTTGGCTGCACGGTGATAAGGCTTTTTTGGTTTAACTTAATTCAAGTACATTTACTATTTTATTTCCTAAATTATTTTACAAATACAATTTATAGGCCGAATTCATGCAATTTAGTAATTTGTTATTGTTGAAAATGTCCGCTTTATGTACAGTCTGTACTCCATCCCATTATGTTGTTTAATCACTCCAGTTTTGTGCAAAAACAGTAGCAAAAATAAAAGGCAGTCATTTATGACTATCAGACCTTTATTCAAAGAAATGTACTGGCCAATTAGACCTAAAGATTAAATAAACTCCACATGATGTATTGCATAATTCCTGAGATAAACATTCATTCACAATTCTCATAATGGAATAGATAATGTAGAGGTCAAATAGAGTGCAGGCTCTTAAAATCGGTTAAGCCGTTTATCCACATTTTCTGTCATAATTTTTTTAGACTATTGAATGCTAACGAAGCTAAACCACATGGATACAGGGGGTCTCACTATTGTACCAACCGTGAGCAAATTCTGTTGAGGCTCCTTCCGCCTGCCCCTTCGTTGCATTGTCCTTGTCTGGACAGTTGGCAGACGAGGCATAACCGGCAGCAACCAGAAGCTCAGCCACGTCGCCCTGGGGGTCACTAGACTCGTCGATCAAAGCCACAAGTGCCATACCTTCCCTCTGGCCTAGGATCTCCACTCGTAGGAATCGGTTACACACCATACGCTTGAGCATCATCACAGTCTCCTCTGACCAGTCCTCAGCTGTGGGATGGACTCCTACAGGTGGTGGGTTAAGAAAGAGTGTGTGTGAAAGAGCGCACAGGTGTTACTTACACCCTAGGGTAATGGAACCATAACATACAACATCTGTCTACTTAACGTTGCCTTTTTTTCATGCCACCTTCCCATGTGACCATAATGCTTCGCTCCATGGCTTTTATAATGTTTGATGCGTTGTCAGTTGTATAACACAAGACGTTCTTCTTTTAGTTCCCATAACTCTAGAAAGCTGTTTGCAAGTATCTGCTCTTCAGCTCCCAGGCACCGGTTATAAAAAGCACAATTAGGGCTAATTTAAGGCTAGGATGTTCGGCTTGACAAGACGTCCGTTGAGCTGGCAGTGTGTGTCATGTGTTGAATCTCCCTCTTCACTCTATCACGACATTGTATACTTATACGCCAAACTGGTCATGCTGGATGATGTGGCAGGCAGCATAATGTGCACCAAGGTGTCTCCAGACTCTTTCACGTCTGTCACATGTGCTCAGTGTGAACCTGCTCTCATCTGTGATGAGAACGGGCCATCAACGGCGGACCTGCCAATGCTGGTGTTCTCTGGCAAATGCCAATCGAGTTGCACAGGTCCCACTAGAGGACATCGGGCCCTCATGCCACCGTCATGGAGCCTGACAGTTAGGTCACATTGGAAGCCTGCTGGAGGTCATTATGTAGAGCTCTGGCAGTGCTCCCCCTGTTCCTCCTTAAACAAAGGAGCAGATACCGGTCCTGCTGCTGTGTTGATGCCCTTCTACAGCCCTGTCCAGCTCTCCTCATGTAACTGCCCGGTATCTCCTGGTATCTCCTCCATGCTCTTGAGACTGTACTGGGAAACACAGCAAACCTTCTTGTGACAGCAGGTATGGATGTGCCATCCTGGAGGAGCTGGACTACCTGTGTAACCTGAATGGGCTGCAGGTACTGCCTCATACAACCAGTATTGACAAAGACCCTAGCAAAATGCAAAACTAGAAAAGAATCATTTAGGAAGGATAAGGATTGGCTGTAGCTACCACCTGCAAAACCATTCCAGTTATGGGGGTTGTTTGCTCTTGCCTCTCCGGTGCACCTGTTGTCACATTCATTTGCCCCAAAACAGGTGGCACTAATTCACAATCGCTTATGCTTCCTAACTAGACAGATTGGTATCCCTAAAGTTTAACTGACTTGGTATTATACTGTGATGATTATGTTCCCTTAATTTTTTTGAGCATTGTATTTTCGGCTAGGCAGTACATACCTGGCTTCCAAAGTATTTTCCATGCTTTTAAATTCCTCCTTCACTGTAGGAAGAGGGACCATGTCCACGGCGATGAGTAGTCATTGAATCCGTCATGTCCCACCATCTTTTGCGTTTCTTAAAATTACGCAACCAGTGAGCTTTGCTGCAAACTTGATGTCATTTTAGGCCTGGCATTGGTGGATATTGGGAGTTGGGAGCTTCTTCATACTTTTGCCCTATTCTATCACATGGTAGCTTTTTAAGTGGCTATAGAGGTTACTCGTTTCCCACTTTTGCAACAACAGACTGCTTGCATAACTTGTAAATGACGTTTTTTTGTTCCGTGTCCGTTGTCTTAAAACCAAACCATGACAACACATCGACATTGCAGCTTTTTTTTAATCACAAATTCTTCACTTGGCTGAGTATCTTCGGCAACTCTACTACTTGCATCCTCCATCATGTTTATTTTCCACCACTAACTGACATCTAGGTTTTTGTTTCGCACCCATGTTTGTTTGCGTCAAAACGCAGTCTGCGTCTGTTATTTTAAATTAACACTAGAACCGCCAAGACTTTCAGACGAACATTAACAGCCAGAGCCGAACGCAGTTTGTCGTCATTAGCATATGAAGCGTCACTATTAGCATACACATTCTCCTCCGCAGCATCACTATCCAGCCAGAGCATCAGTTCAACTACTGGGTCGTCAAACTATATAGAATAGTCAAAAAAAATTATGAATTACAAAATTTTTGTTTTAAATGGTTTGAAAAAATACAAGAATGTGTTTGTATTGAAGAACATACATAGAACATAGGCTATAGTATTTTCATTTGTTTATTAAGCCCTACAAATGTACAAAATGAAAATTACACAATACTTAAATTATTCAAAAATAAATCCATTAGAATTAGTTTTATCCATTAGAATAATTTTGATGATGTAGAAGGTAAAATAACAGACATTATCAACCTGTTTGCGACGATCAAAGAATAGCCGTAAATAGGCCTAAAGCACGGTTGCTTGATAAAACACGATAAATTTCATAAATAAATAAAGGAAAAGATGATTTACAGTAGCCTTCACTGTCACGGAGCCTCACGTGATCATGCCAGCCTCCGGCTGCTAGCTCCGCATTCACGGAACACCCCGGACTCTCCACTATTACGCACACCTGTTCCTCATCACATCACCCCAGACTTCCCATCATTACGCACACAAGAACCTGATTACTACAGCAGAAAACTGCCCTTCACGGCCTTCCCTTCAAGTAAAAACATTGCAGTGTATTATTCAATTAATAGTATTTGTAAATTCGATTAGCAGAGTAATTTTTGCGATTGCCGTAGTTTTTTTTTTTTAATACAATCAATACATAGACTTGAAAGAGTCATTGGTCATACCTGCAAGAGCACATGGGATGGCCTGTGTCGGCAGGGCTAGGAGCTCGTTGTTGATGGGCCTCAGACGGCTCAACTCCACCTCCTCTGAGTTGCCAAAGTCAATGTAGCCCACACACACCTTCTCCTCAGAGGAGTAGCCCAGCACTTTGGCTCTGTACCACTGGTTGTCCTCTGGGTAGGATAAGAAACAGATCACTAACAGCAGTTATGAACTACTTAGAAGACAAAGCCCAACAAAGAAATTCAAAAGTCAGTCAAAAACAAGATCAATGTATGTGGGTTTTTTTTGTGTGGGAGTACATGTCCCAACATACCGAAGACAATGGGAGTACTGTGGAAGATTGTACACCCACAACCAACCTAAACGATTGGCACGTTTCATTAGGAAGAGGAAGTGTACATTTTGTCAACAGATATAGTGATGAAAACAGTAGTTACAAACCTATTTGTCAGTGGCAGTTGACAGAATTGTAACTGACTAAATAGACAGATAAAATTAAACAAAAACCATCGTCCATGTTGGTTGACTGAATCAAGACAAGGATTTTTTTTCTTGAGTGACAGTTGCTGATAGGTGGTTTTGGAAAGCGATTTTTTGGGTGTGATCAGCACTTTTTTTATTACATAAAATGCAGGCAAACCAAGGCATTAGGTGCATCACTTGACTACAGACACTGTTTTGTTTGAAACTGCTATTAATCCTTTGAGGCAATATAAAGTTGTGCAAGAGGGTTCTGTCAGGTCAACTGAAAATATATTTAGGCTACTCTTGTTCAGCAAACGGCTCTTCTGCTGAATAGTGTGCAAGCAAACACAGCATATTATGGGGATCACTGAAAATAACTCAAAATAGTCATTAATGTACTTTGTATTATTTGTTAAACGATTAGTCAGAATCCTGTCTTTTTTTGTTTTAAATAAAAATAATTGGCATTTCTGTACGCTTGTTGCCGGCACACCAAAGTGATCGGTAATATTGACCGATTTACTCACCCCTAGATAACTTGAACCGTATTTGTGACTGATATGGCCATTGCAAATTGTTACTTCTTTTGTAACATTTTACATTTTGAGTGTTTACTTGGAAACTGGTCAATACTCACTGGTGGAGCTACACAAACCTATAATAACAAGTTATGTTTCTTATTGCATATAGTATGTACAGCCTTCAGCCATAACATTATGACCACTGACAGGTGAGGTGAATAACACTGATAATCCTGTTATCATGGCACCTGTCAGTGGGTGGGAAATATTAGGCAGCAAGTGAACATTTTGTCCTCAAAGTTGATGTGCCAGAAGCAGGAAAAATGGGCAGGTGTATGGATCTGAGTGACTTTGACAACAGCCAAATTGTGATGGCTAGACGACTGGGTCAGAGCATCACCAAAACTGTAGCTCTTGTGGGGTGTTCCTGGTCTGCAGTGGTCAGGACCTATCAAAAATGGTCCTGACCATTTTTGGAAGGAAAAGTGGTGAACCAGCGAAAAGGTCATTGGCAGCCAAAACTCACTGATGCACGTGGGGAGTGAAGGCTGGCCCGTGTGGTCTGATCTAACAGACGACCTACTGTAGCTCAAGTTGCTGAAAAAGTTAATGCAGGTACTGATAAAAAGGTGTTAGAACACACAGTGCATCGCAGTTTGCTGCGTATGGGGCTGCGTAGCAGCGGACCAGCCAGAGCGCCCACGCTGACTCCTGTCCACTGCTGAAAGCGCCTACAATGGGCACGTGAGCGTCAGAACTGGACCACAGACAAATGGAAGAAGGTGGCCTGGTCTGATGAATCACATTTTCTTTTACATCACGTGGATGGCCGGGTATGTGTGTGTCACTTACCTGGAGAACACATGGCACCAGGATGCACTATGGGAAGGAGGCAAGCCGGTGGAGGCAGTGTGATGATTTGGGCAATGTTCTGCTGGGAAACCTTGGGTCCTGCCATTCATGTGGATGTTACTATGACATGTACCACCTACCTAAGCATTGTTGCAGACCATGTGCACCCTTTCATGGCAACAGTATTCCCTGATGGCATTGGCCTCTTTCAGCAGGATAATGCACACTGCCAGAAAGCAAAAATGGTTCAAGAACGGATTGAGGAACAAAACAAGTTCAAGGTGTTGACCTGGCCTCCAAATCCCCCAGATCTTAATCCAATCGAGCATGTGTGGGATGTGCTGGACAAACAGATCCGATCCATGGAGGCCCGACCTCGCAACATACAGAACATAAAGGATCTGCTGCTAACGTCTTGGTGCCAGATACCACAGCACACCATCAGAGGTCTAGTGGAGCGAATGCTGCAACGCGTCTGAGCTGTTTTGAAGGCAAAAGGGGGACCTACACAATATTAGGCAGGTGGTCATAATGCTATGGCTGATTGGTGTATATTATAACCAGAAAAGGAACCAGGCAAGCCTAGTTCAGCTAGCACGCGATTAGAAGGGATGAATGTTGTTGTCCCAGGCTGGTTTCAATACGCGGTTTTCTATGTGGCAGACTGTGTCTTTAACCATTATGCTATTCAAACAGCGGGAATGCAACTTTTATCTCAGCCATTACGATTCTGCTGAAATAACATGGACAACGGAACGTTTATTAATGGAACTAAAGTGTATTCTTGTACAAAGATTACTGTAGATGTTAGGGGTGGGACGATATGAGAATTTCATGCCACGATTGTCCTGGCCAAAATAATCCCGATTTACGAATTGATCCTGATTAATAACAATCCCAATAACAACTCCGGTTTCGAACTCAAAACGGCTGATCGGACATTCTTCTATTACATAAATATTGGTCTTGCGCATTTAAAAAGACATTACAATAAATTAATATCAAAGAAGGTTTTTAATAATTACCTAATACTATAATAACATGTAAATCTCTAAATGTATATGGTTGCCAGCTTCATTGACAATACATTGCAGAGGATGTTTAGTGGCATTTAGAATTTCCATTTGTACTGCACTTGCCATCATTGCACATCTATACATTGCACATCTCTAACATACATTATACTTAATACAAGTACATTTTCTGCCCTCTTCTATTTGCACTTCTTGTTAGATGCTAACTGCATTTCGTTGTACTGTACTTGTGCTTGTTCAATGACAAAGTTCAATCTCATCTAAAAAAATAAATAAATAAAAATAAAAAAAAGAGAGATATGCGCTCCACCAGTTAAATAAAACAAGTAGTCAGGAACACTTCGGTGACTGGCAAGAGATTTTTCAAAAAACTTATCTGAGGATCAGGGGTGAAAATGGATTTCATTTCTCACCGGTACTGACCTGTGGTTGCATTTTATGTGCCTTATCAGCTAAGGATAGGCCTATTTGATGTGTCGATTCTTCATAACTTTATAATTCTTAATAACAGCTCCCCGTTATGTTGCGCGCATCATGTTTTGTGCAGATCATGCAGATCGACAATTTTATTTTGGCCCGCGAAAATGATATTCTATTTGTCTTCTCTTGTCATTTTCAGTAGGAAAGCGTTAACAATTAGCCTACAATATGAACAAAATTATAATTAGAAAGAGATATATGTATAATAATGTACATCCTATTCATATTTTCTAAAATTTGCAGTTTGTAAACAGTTTTTTTCTGCATGTATCTCTAGTAGCTACATGTCTTCCAGGATAAATATAATTGGTTTGTTTGAGCTCACCATTGTTTCAACAGCTTATTTTCCACGGTAATGGAATGGACAGGTATTTGCATATAGCGGGAAGTGGAGACGTGATCGGAATCTATTTTTGTAAGTTACTAAGTGCAATGGTTAGAGTAGTAGGTCCACTGTTGTAAAGGAATTGGAAAACTAGTACATTCTTTGTATCATTCTCCATTGTCATGAATAGCCTAAAACACTGTTGAATTTGTGTGTGAAGTGATGATAAAATAGAAGCACCGTAACTCTTGAGGGACGTTCATTTTAATTAGCCTACTATCAAACACCCCACACACACTTATAGCCTACACATGTACACAGGCCAGGTAGGCTTAATTCGTGCTCAAGCTCCTATTCAAGAAATAAATGAAAACGTGCACATTAGAGGGTGAGCACGATACTTTTATAATACACACTCTTCTTGGCTCCACATTTTAAAATAGGAATATCTTTATAAAAATACTAAATTGTAGATTGTGAGAAATCTGAGACTGGCCCAGCTATAATATAAAATGCAGGTGCAACATCAATGGCCACTACCAGACAGGTTAAAACAATATAGCGGACTTAATGCAGCCTTTTTGTCTTTTGGACACATTTCTGTCTGGTATCCTAATTATCCAGCAAAAACTAATATCTGATTATCCCTCATCCCTGGCATATTTCGGATTAGATATTGCCGACTTTAGATATCAGTCGAATTGTGTATTGATTTTACAACAAATCAGACGGATGTTTTTGGTATTGGATAAAAATGTCAAGGATAAAGTTGGGCAGGAATATACATCTCGTGATCCCACAAAGACCTCGACCTTAGGACACTTTCTTGGCGGACAGTGAAGCACATTCAAGTGGTTCTTAGACGTTTATTCTTGCACATCCTCCGGGAAGCGACCGATAATGGGCTGATGGAAATAATGGGTCTTTTGTCATTTAAGATTGCATTCTTGCAATTGAGAGTTTGGAGAAAGTTTTTTTTTTGGAAAATCTATACAATTAGTGAGATATGCGGTCCCCCAGTTAAATAAAACAAGTAGTTAGGAACACTTCGGTGACATAACAGCTCCCGGTTATGTTGTGCCCATCATGTATTGTGCAGATCATGTAGATAGTCAATATTATTTTGGCCCGCACAAATGATATTATATTTGTCTTCTCCTGTCACTTTCAGTAGGAAAGCATTAACAATTAGCCTACAACAAACAAAATTATAATTAGAAAATCGTAAGAGATGTGTATAATGTATATCCTATTCATATTTTCTACAATTTGCAGTTTGTAAACATTTTTCTGCATGCATCGTAGCTGCATGTCTTCTAGGATATCATTGGTTTGTTTGAGCTCAACATTGTTTCACTTGCTTATTTTCCATGGTAATGGAATGGACAGGTATTTGCATATAGCAGGAAGTGGAGACTTGATCAGAAGCTTTTTTTGTAGACTACTAAGTGTAGTGGTTAGACTAGTACTGTTGTAAAGGAATTGGAAAACTAGTTTATTCTTTAGATCATTACAATACAATCCCAACTCAATGACATTTTAGAACTTATTTTCGATTTTTATTGTAATTGACAATATTCTTCTATTTAAGCAAGCAGAGCCATTCGGCTTCATTTACCACACATTGCAGAGGATGTTTAGTGGCATTGTACAACGTGATATGAAATGTGCGCTCCAATTCTAAAATAAAACAAGCAGTCAGGGAAACTTCAGCAACTGGCAGAACTTTTTCAAGTTACTCGTGAGGATTATCCCGATTTAGGATTATCCCGATTATGGAATTTCTCCACAATTTCACAATCGGGAATATTTCCCATCGCCATTAGTACTAAAATCGTCTATCGTCCCATCCCTAGTAGATGGCTAGCTAATAGCTATACAGTATCTATAATGAAAACAATGACTCCCATCACTCCATGGCTGGTTCGTTTCTTTAGAAAACAATAAAAGGGTCACAAATTACAATTATTCATTTAAACATATGAGATTCATGGTGTAACAGTGGACATATTGTTGTGACACAGCTGAAAAGTACAGAGTGAATAAATATTTCTGAGAGACAAAAATTGGAATGTCAGAGGGGAATTGAACCGGGGTCAAAATATTGAAGGATGGGGATGATCCCAACAAAACCACACTGCCTGCTGGTACGCAGTTCAGCTCTGTAAACAGCGGGAATGCAACTATTACCCCAGCCATTACATTTTTGCTGAAATAACATGGGCAACAGAACGTTAATTAAGGGAACTAAAGTGTACTCTTGTACAAAGATAACTGTGGACGGACGTCCATACAATAACAGTTGAATAGCTAACCACTATGCTATGTGAACTACGAGGATATCGAAAGCATTGGCTGAATCTCAAATCGCATCCCACATACTACATACTACAAGTACGTACTTCACAGATGATGGTGAAGTACGTACTGTTTTGTATAGAGTAAGCTAGTCTGCCAGTATTGGGACCCATTTGGTCATACTACCAGTATGTCAGAAAATTACACCTCAACATTATTTTGTCACGCATTAACATCATGCCAAGTTAGAATATTTAGCTAGACATCATTAATCATTGTGTTAAACTGACTAACGTTTCTTATTAAGATTACTTCCACCACAAATAGCATCTATGAACTATGGCTTTTATTAGCCAGTAATTGGCCAACTATTATCTACTTACTACTTGGAGTAGTCATAAGAATTGAGCAACTGCTAGCGAGATTGAAGATGAACTTTACATTGCCAAGGCTATTTCATTTCATGGCACAACAACATTTGTTTCTTTCATTCGTGAATGACATTGATACAATAACTATTAATATAGGTGATGATAACTGACTTTCGTCTAGTGGTTTTGTCAAACCCCTCTTTTACTGCGCAAGGTGTTGTGGTCTATATTACCCCAAAAAGCATGCCTCAAATATCCACCAGAAATAGTCGCAATATAACTGTAAACAGTTTTATTTTAGGCTTACTATAACATAGCTACTGAAGCTTGCAGCCAGCGAGGTTTAGGTCTATACTGAACAAATCCTAATGCATACTTTGTTCTGTCTGTGGCAAGGATCGAACACCGGTTGCCCACATGGCAGTCTGTGTCTCTAACCACTATGCCATGTAACAAGGGGTAGTCAGTCAGTCAGTCATTCACTCAGCAAGAGACCGTCACTCTTCTTGGCCAGCTCCGCTTAACGCGGTCCGGCAAAAAACGTATTACATGTGCCTACAGTTGAAATACACACAACTGTCGTATGTGCAGTACAGGTTAATAATACTCAGATTGAAACAAAATCTCTTGAGCTAAAGCACATAGAGTAACCTCCACAGGGTAAATCTCAGAGCTTAGCAAATCAGCCTGTAAAACACTCAGAGTGAGCAAAACATTTCACTAGCTACAGCACCGTAAAACTGACAAGTCCCTGGACAGCTTAACAAACACAGTTGCCGTTAAAATCTACGCTATCGATAATTCACTCGTTTACTTTTGGAATTACACAGTAGTGTAGACACTTCCACAGTAAAAACAAACATGTTATAACACATTTTAACCATTTCCTGTTGCTATAGTTGTCATTTATTATGACAGAAATTAGCTAGTTTAGTGAACTTACAATAGACTTCAAGCAATTTTAAGCAGTTATTTTAAGTCTACCTGCTTAACGGTGGTCGTTCCCAGAATTTATTTTTATGAAAAAAACAAAGGCAAATTCAATAAATTGGTAGATATTTCAAAAAAAAAATGTTTCGATAGAAAATACATTTACTCAAATTAATTCTAGAACAAAATGAATAGATTTATCATTCACTTGTGTGAGCTGTTTACGCTATTTCCACTTCAGAACATTTGAACGGCAAAAGCATTTTGCTAAATATTTTTTACTTAAAATATTTTCTCTAAACTATTGTTAAAAGTTATAACACATGACGTTACTGTGTGTACATCCTTACCAGAAAATAGGGAGCAACACACTGTACCAGGGGCAGGTCGAAAATTCTCGCTTGCTGGGGTCTGAGAGCCGTGCTCCCTCAATTTCAGCTGCAGCTCCTGAATTACACCTGCAGAGGCACATAACACTCAACACCACAGACACAATCACCAAAGCTTTTTTGAGTTTCATTTACCCTTCGCTAAATTTCAGCACCCTTGTTTACATTTGTAACCTCTGACAATATTCCCCAGATAGCTCAATACCCTATTCAAAAGGCTTGAGAAAACACCTGACAACCTGATTTAAAAAAAAAATACTAGTGCTGCCAAACAATTGAAAAAATGATTTTCAATTAAAAGCATAAACATCTGTAGTTAATTGCAATTTTAGAAGGTGTTAAAATTTGGTCCTAAATAAAAAGTATCTATTTAAAAAGCAGCACATTATGTTAGACATTTGTTTTATTGTAAACTATGGACACTGATTGACTTTAAATATGCGCAGGAGATGTCGTTTTCCAAGTTGGTCAATTAGAACAGAGGATGTCATGGCCCTTAAATGTCTCCACTCACATTATCACAATGACTGGCTAAATCTATTGGTATCCCATGTAAACCTAGATAGAAAGTTGCTGGTCTATGACCCAATAGTCCCTACCAACTTCTACCATGGTGCTCTTGATCAAGGCGCCAAGTATAGTAACAATTATGTTAGGATTCTGTTTAAAACACCCATCAGCCCCTCTCTCTAGAAAGCTGCAGGCATGTTATCCAACACTGAATCACACATATCGTACTATGATTATTAGGCTAAAATGTGGTTAGAATGGGATTCAGGTCATGGCCTGCACACAAGTAGCTTTTTTGGTAGGTTTATGGCCACAGCAAAATAAATGTGTGTTTTTATTAACTGATTTCCCAATGCAATAAGGTAGATTCCTTAAATAGGTAAAGGCATAAGGTAGGGCAAGGTAGCCAGAGATATTCACCCACAAACATTAATCAGGATCAGATATGTAAGTTATTGATGCTCAGCACAGAATTTGTTAGTTATGTGATTATAATATGGTTTAGTGAAAATCCAACTGGCGAAACTAAATTAATGTCTCATTTAGACTAGCAACAACATAAAATAACTTACCATGCTAAAAGCAAGGTTAACAGGTGGATTTGTGCACACAGCGTCTAGGGATCAGTTTCAGAAAAGGTTCAGAGGCATGGCTGTTCTTGTAAATATTCCAATTTCCAACTTGGAACAGCGCAGACTGTGTTATAATGTATGAGTACTAACGCGCTGTTACACCCTGTTCACGCACAAATGGCATGCTGTCGTTGAAAGCGTATTAAGCTCTCCATTTAACGGCAGGATTCACAGACATGTGGAGAGTAAACATGATTCACGACATGAATGCATAGGCTACTCTAGATTGTTATACTGAAAAAAGCGACTAATGTGAAGTGCTCTACCATTCCAGCACAACTGCCAAATAAAGTTACCCCCATATACTGCTGCAAATAAGTGACAGCTCCCGCTCAAGTCAAGTACTAACTATGGTACTGAAGGTAAAAAAAGAAAAAGAAGTGTATTAATGGCGACAAATTATTTTTATGGCATTAAGCATTTTTAATTAATTGCATGCGTTAACACTAATATTGACAGCCCTAATTATTATGTATCAGTAATCTGAATTAATCAGCTTGCTCATATTTAAACCGTATTTCCACATGGAATAATCATTTCAACCCTATCAAATCAGTGATTACGGAGAAAACAAAACAATGGGAAACCGCATTCATTTTAAGTTTCGTAGAACAATCATACAATGTATTATTTAACGTAATACAATCACAATCTGCTATATATGATCGGTTAGCTCAAAATTGAATTCAATGTTATCTGTGATTCAAATGAATAAGCTCATTGGTGGAAAAAGACAGAATATTAACTTAAATAAGTATATACTTGGACAAATAAATGGATGGCCCATTCAAACGTGTGTGCGTCGATAACGTCACCTGACGTGGCACCTGCCAAAGCGTGTGCTCCCTTAATGTCACCTAACGTGTCTGCCAAAAAGTGCCATAATTGTCTTATTCATTATGGCATCTTAAGCTGATGATTGTGACCCCCTCGGCATTCCATAGACAAAGCACAGTTTACTCAATCGAATCACCCAACTGAGTTATTATAACGTGTTACTGACATGAGAATGTCTGGTGAGACCATTCTAGGAGATGGCGGAATGCGGGACCCCACATCATCTCTGCCCGATGCGTGAGTTTTGGGGAATCAGGTGCAACTGACAACACCTGTGAACATTCTCACTCTCCACATGCCTGATCAGTTAAGTAGGAATACAATGTAAAACATACGGTAATTAAACTCTAAATAGTTTTCATAAATAGTTTGTGAGTACAGAATTCTGACAACGGAACAATGTAATACATGTTACACCAATTTAGGAAATGTAATTGAAGGAGGGTGTTCAAAATGGTATGTTCCAAATCAATTGCATTGACAAATAATTAAAGTTAGACTACGACAGTCAGGTACAGTAGGCCTGACTATTTTATTTTGATGGAATAATGACAAAAAAGCAATATAAAAATCCAGAATAAATAATATTTAAAATAATGTACATTCTTAATTTTTTATAGCCTAGACAATTATCTTTTTGCACAATATTTTGATTCCAAAATCATGTTTACAATCTGAATCTAAATTTCACTATGTTTAAATCAAGTTTAGAATAGTTTTGCAATGCCGCAATGTAGCCTAATTTCGCATCATTATTATTTAATTGACAAGCGCGGTCTCTTATTTGTCTTATCAAATCGGCTAATATGGCATGAAAATTCCAGAATTCCGGCCATACAGAAGAGCTATCAGACATATGTTTTAAATAGCTATACTGTATAATAGCCTACATTTAAACAGCAATAAAACAAACTCTGTGATCCAACAAATGTTTTTTATTTAAATTAGTCAGCATTATGAACTCCTCACAATCTTTGAGAACTGAGCATATACTCAGTTTAAATACTGTATACCAACTGTAGGGCTGTCGCAATTATTAGCTACATAATTGGCTGATCTAAATGAATTGAGCCAGATCGCAATTATGTTTACAGACAATCTTTTTGCACAATATTTTGATTCCAAAGTCATGTTTCCAATCTGACTAAGGGATTTTGAGGTCAATGTTTTGAAAGGTCTCAACAAATAGGTAACCACGCATATGATGTCCGTTTCCATAGGATGTCTAGCACAAGTAAAAAAAATGTTTGAGAGGCTCTGCGGAAAGTTATACTATAGGCTCAGATCATTTACGGAACCTCGTTTGCTGGCCTTAGATGCACCATCACAATATTTTTTTTAACCGGCCCGGTTATGTCTGCTTCGCCTTCAACATTTCGGAGTCATATGTGGGAGCTGGTGCCGGATTGTGCCGCTTTTGATTCTCGCGCCAAGCTTAGTCACATGACTCAGTAATGTCTTATTGTGAGAGTGAGCAGAGACTCGCTGTTTTCTTGGCAACCGATCAAACAGGTCACACAATATTAGGCAATTTAATTTGCTATTAATCTATTTACATATTCATTTGGCATATTTCCCACCGGACATTTTGGTGGTTGATATTTTCCTCAGACCAGAATACACCTGATACCGGCGAAAAGCCTTTGCCGGCTAACGTAAACCCTGGTGCACAGTTTTCCTTAGCTGTAGGCCTACTGTAGTAATGAGGATGATTGCCGCATTTCCAGTGGTGCTTTACCCCGGTACCAGGGCTATACCAGTGATTTATGCTAATGTTGGCTCCAGACTTTTGTTTTGGTACCAAGGACTTAAGGAGGGTCTCACATGGGAAGGGAGGAGTAAACTATCAACGAGATTTGGTTTTCCGGTTACTAAAAATAAAAGGCGATATTTTTCTGTTAGTTAAATAAACAATAACGCCATGCTCAGTGTGTTTACAATACGGCGTTTGAACTTAAGTAAAAACTCCCCCGACCGTCTCCTTCTCCACCTACACTCGTGACACTGCAACTAAACCAGTTTAATAAGTATTTTGTCAAAACTATCTACCTTTAGGAGAATAAATTGGGAGAATTCTGAGGTAATTGTATGTTGTTATAGGTTCTGCAGGCTAGTCTACATCTGTCTCAGCACTCCGTTTTTCTATTGAGTCAATGGCATTGTATCACCCTTCGGTCGTTCCAACTCTTTCCGTTTTGAGCCTTTGCTTCCCTGTACTGTTGCTTAATTTTCTTTATTTTATCAGGGATCTGTTTGTTAGAATGAATGAAAACCATTACGAGAAGCCGAAAGCAAACGATACACGTCGCCATTCGAATAGAATTTTTCACACCACGTCACGCGTCAATCTGCAAACCCCGCCCTAAGTCTTGGATTTGTTGTGATGCCGTGTGTTGTTCTAACCACCGTCTTACCGTTTTTTTATATTAGGCCTACATTAATTTGTGACGTCTCTATGGAACCCGAAATATTTTCTACCATGCCGTACTTCAAAACCATGATCGTAACAAATAGTTCTGCTTTGTATTTTATTAATTCTTAAGATAATTCAAATGTTTAAACAAATAGTCTTTATTTCTGTGTAGGCTATTGGTGTATTTCTTTATTAAAACATTTCTTAATTACAGTATCTCACAAAAGTGAGTACACCTCACATTTTTGTAAATATTTGATTACAGTCGTATGAAAAAGTTTGGGCACCCCTGACAATTTCCATGATTTCCATTTATAAATAATTGGGTGTTTGGATCAGCAATTTCATTTTGATCTATCAAATAACTGATGGACACAGTAATATTTCACTAGTGAAATTAGGTTTATTGGATTAACAGAAAATGTGCAATATGCATCAAAACGAAATTAGACAGGTGCAAAAATGTGGTCACCCCAACAGAAAAATCACATCAATATTTAGTAGAGCCTCCTTTTACTAAAATAACAGCCTCTAGACGCTTCCTATAGCCTCTAATGAGTGTCTGGATTCTAACAGCTTACATCTCTGCGATAGCTTTTTGTAGCCTTCCCCTAAACCATAATGTTGAACAATCTTTGTTTTCAGGTCATTTGAGAGTTGTTTTGAGGCCCCCATGTTGCCACTCCTCAGAGGAGAGTCAAACAGAACAACAACTTGCAATTGGCTACCTTAAATACCTTTTCTCATGATTGGATGCACTTGTCTATGAAGTTCAAGGCTTAATGAGCTCACCAAACCAATTGTGTGTTCCAGTTAATCAGTGCTAAGTAGTTACAGGTATTCAAATCAACAGAATGACAAGAGTGCCCAAAGTTTTGCATAGCCTATTTTTCACATCTGATTTAATTTCATACAACTTAATATTGCTACACTGAAACTCTTTGTCTGGACAATACCCCAGTACTCAGCTTTGATTAGAAAATGAATGGCATGTCACTGTGATCATTGTCTGTGACGACAGAGTCAATTATTATGCAGCCTCAGAGGGGTGCCTAAACTTTTTCATACCACTGTATATCTTTTCATGTGACAACACTGAAGAAATGACACTTCGCTACAATGTAAAGTAGTGAGTGTACAGCTTGTATAACAGTGCAAATTTGCTGTCCCCTCAAAATAACACAACACACAGCCATTAATGTCTAAACCGCTGGCAACAAAAGTGATTACACCCCTAAGTGAAAATGTCCAAATTGGGCCCAAGGTGTCAATATTTTGTGTGGCCACCATCATTTTCCAGCACTGCCTTAACCCTCTTGGGCATGGAGTTCACCAGAGCTTCACAGGTTGCCACTGGAGTCCTCTTCCACTCCTCCTTGACGACATCACGGAGTTGATGGATGTTAGAGACCTTGCTCTCCGCCACCTTCCATTTGAGGATGCCCCACAGATGCTCAATAGGGTTTAGGTCTGGAGACATGCTTGGCCAGTCCATCACCTTTACCCTCAGCTTCTTTAGCATGGCAGTGGTCGTCTTGGTGGTGTGTTTGGGGTCGTTATCATGTTGGAATACTGCCCAGCGGCCCAGTCGCTGAAGGGAGGGGATCATGCTCTGCTTCATTATGTCACAGTACATGTTGGCATTCATGGTTCCCTCAATGAACTATAGCTCCGCAGTGCTGGCAGCACTCATGCAGCCCCAGACCATGACACTCCCACCACCACGCTTGACTGTAGGCAAGACACACTTGTCTTTGTACTCCTCACCTGGTTGCTGCCACACACACTTGACACCATCTGAACCAAATACGTTTATCTTGGTCTCATCAGACCACAGGACATGGTTCCAGTAATCCATGTCCTTAGTTTGCTTGTCTTCAGCAAACTGTTTGCGGGCTTTCTTGTGCATCATCTTTAGAAGAGGCTTCCTTCTGGGACGACAGCCATACAGACCAATCTGATGCAGTGTGCGGCGTATGGTCTTAGCACTGACAGGCTGACCCCCCACCCCTTCAACCTCTGCAGCAACGCTGGCAGCACTCATACGTCTATTTCCCAAAGACAACCTCTGGATGTGACGCTGAGCACGTGCACTCAACTTCTTTGGTCGACCATGGCGAGGCCTATTCTGAGAGGAACCTGTCCTGTTAAACCGCTGTATGGTATTGGCCACCATGCTGCAGCTCAGTTTCAGGGTCTTGGCAATCGTCTTATAGCCTGGGCCATCTTTATGTAGAGCAACAATTCTTTTTTTCAGGTCCTCAGAGAGTTCTTTGCCATGAGGTGCCATGTTGAACTTCCAGTAACCAGTATGAGGGAGTGTGAGAGCGATTACACCAAATTTAACATACCTGCTCCCCATTCACACCTGAGACCTTGTAACACTAACGAGTGACATGACACCGGGGAGGGAAAATGCTTAATTGGGCCCAATTTGGACATTTTCGCTTAGGGGTGTACTCACTTTTGTTGCCAGCGGTTTAGATATTAATGGCTGTGTGTTGAGTTATTTTGAGGGGACAGCAAATTTACAGTGTTATACAAGCTGTACACTCACTACTTTACGCTGTAGCAAAGTGTAATTTCTTCAGTGTTGTCACATGAAAAGATATACTCAAATATTTACAAAAATGTGAGGGGTGTACTCACTTTTGTGAGATCCTGTATATCAGTGAAGTTGCAACTAGAAACATTTCGCTTTTACATTCGTTATAACCTGTTATGTTAGGAGAACATTGTGAACATCGTGTGTACTGTCGTTTAGAAAACAACTTTCAAGTACTAATAACATTTTCAGCGTTCTAACTCCCCCATGTGTTTGGAATAGTGCAATCAAAGTTTGATCTACCTGATCTTACTGCGGTAAGAAAACGCTGTAATTAAACAAGCAACATCTGTATGAATCATTAGAAATCTATCATAAACTACTGCTTTCATACACAGTATTCACGTTATGAGATGTGGAATATGGCTTGGAATTAGGAACATTTTAATCAGCTCCTTGGAGAAAACTAAAATAAAATCTCTGGGGTGGTGGGCTGACGTCACCTATCGCCACACCCCTGGCAACTCCCCCATACACACACTTGACCACTCAGCATGTAAGCCGCTCTTATCCAGAAAACCACCTGGTTATCTAGTAGGGCTAGCACAATGACGAAACAGTTGGCTCTTGTAAAATTCTAGTCATTGTGCTAACAAAACTGCATATTATTTCCTACATGCTTTTGGAGGCAGATATATAAAAATTATACCCACACAATCATCTGACCCTCAGAAGGGTATCACTGCCAAAATCTTCCCTCAAAGCAAAAGCGTATTGATGGGTGGCCACTAGGTTGTACTTACCGGCATTGTCCAGTTTCTGACAGATGATGTCATAAGGTGACTGCAGGTGCGTCACCATGCCAGCAAAGGTGTCTCCCAGTCCCTGGGTCAAAGGGTCAGGGGGTTGGGCTTCGATGTTCTCGTTCTTACCCCTAGATTGACTCCGAAAGTTTTCCAGGGAAGCACTCACCAGGGAGTCTGTGGCACAGGGGATTAGAAGCGGTCAGGGCGTTGGATCATTACCTAAAATGTTGCTGATTCAAATCCACAAACTGAGGGTCTGCTGAATGACTAAAATGTAAAGATGACCAGAGGGGAATAACATTTCTATAAAATACACTTCAGCTGGGATGTCAATTAGAATGAAACAAAAACCCAGTTGTTGAACTTAAAAAACAGTAAGTAAACTATGAAAATAAGCACAGCAGAATAAGACGGTGCAACAATGGAAGTTACTTAATGGTGACCAAAAAAACTAAATGGACAGTGCTTACCAATTTCCACTTCAGTGTGCTTTGTACTGACCACCTCCCTCACAGCATAACCATGGTCAATGAGGAAAGTGCTCAGCTGTTTGCCTGTCAACATAGCAAAAAAGACAACATTGCAGTTAGCACATCGTTATGCAAAGGAAATGCGTTTCATTTCTTTAACCAGGAAAATTCCTTTTAGGTCTTGCACTGGGGTCATGGAAGGTATTCCTGTAGCCACCGGAAATTTTTGGTTTGTCGTAACAGTATGCATACAGGATATCACTGTGTCTGTTTGCATTCTCCTTAAGAATACTGCATTTAGAGATTCAGACCAAACATTTGTTTGCAAAAAATAAAACATGAACAACAACCATCCAAAATGTTCTTCTAACAGACCATTATAATAAGACAATGACACCCACTAATCAAAGCACATTGCTCAAAAAAATTAAGGGAACACAATCACAGTATAACACCAAGTCAATTAAACTTCTAGAAAATCAATCTGTCCAGTTAGGAAGCATAAGCGATTGTGAATCAATGTCACCTGTTGTGGTGCAAATGGAAGTGGCAACAGGGGCACTGGAAAGGCAACAGCAAGACAACCCCCAAAAAGGGAACGGTTGTGCAGGTGGTGGCCACAGACAATTGCTCGCTCCTTATCCTTCCTGACTGATTCTTCTCATGTTTTGCGATTTGCTAGTGCCCTTGTACTGGTACCATGAGGCGCTACCTGCAGCCCATTCAGGTTGCACAGGTAGTTCAGCTCCTCCAGGATGGCACATCCATGTGTTGTCGCAAGGTTTGCTGCGTCTCCCAGTACATTCATTCATTCATTCTTAAGAGCATGCAGGAGATACCAGGAGACGGGCTTTTACATGTTGAGAGCTGGACAGAGCTGTAGAAGGGCATCAACCCAGCAGCAGGACCAGTATCTGCTCCTTTGTGCGAGGAGGAACAGGAGGAGCACCGCCAGAGCTCTACAAAATGAGTTCCAGCAGTCTACTGGTGTGCATGTTTCTGACCAAACTGTCAGAAACATTCTCCATGAGGGGGCCTTGAGAGCCCAACGTCCTCTAGTGGGACCTGTCCACACAGCCCAATACCATGCAGCTTGATTGGCATTCACCAGAAAACACCAGACTTGGCAGGTCCGGTACTGGCACCCCGTTCTCTTCACAAATGAGAACAGGTTCACACTGACCACATATGCCAGATGTGAGTCTGGAGACACCGTGGTGAACATTATGCTGCCTGCATCATCCAGCATTACCAATTTGGCGGTGGGTCAGTGATGGTCGGGGGAGGCATATCCTAGGAGGGTCGCACAGACCTCAATATGCTAGCCAACGTTACCCTGACAGCTGTTAGGTACCGGGATGAAATCCTTAGACCTTACGCTGATGCAGTGGGCCCTGGGTCCCTCCTGGTGCAGGACAATGCCGGGCCTCCTGTAGCCAGAGTGTGTAGACAGTTCCTGGATGACAAAGGCATTGACACCCCTGACTGGCTCTCAAATTCCCCAGACCTGAATCCAATTGAGAACCTCTGGGACATTATGTATTGGTGCATCTGATGCTGCCAAGCAGCGCCACAGACTGTCCAGGAGCTCACTGATGCCCTGATCTAGGTCCGGGAGGAGATCCCCCAGGACATCATCAGCTGTCTCATCAGGAGCAGGATTCAACATTAACGATGGCCCAGGGTTCAACATTAATGATGGCCTTTGTCTACTGGGCCGCCTAACGTCGGGTCAGTAGACAAAGACATAGTTCCGTATTCTTTGTCACTCTCCCCGCTTCGATTTTCACTTGTTCTCGCATTAAAATGCGTCTGTGGCGCATCTGCTCCCCTCCTGGTGTGGTACAGTATCGATGTCGTCTTTTTGACCAATAATATTCGATGGCTCGTCTGTTTTAACCAATCATAGTGCATTATAGAGCAGGACCCAAATACAGCTCTGGAAAAAATTAAGAGACCACTCCTAATTTTTCTTAAATCAGCATCTCTACATGTATGGCAGCCATTCCATTCCAGTGTCTACTAAATTCCAACACAGGCACAACGCATTTTACTTAATGGAAAAGAAGGGTTCAATTCTGGCTTTACTGGCAGAGGGATACAGTGAGGGTCAGGTTGCTTCCATCCTGAAAATTTCAAAGACGGCAGTTCATAAGAACAAGGTCAAGCAACAGACATGGGGGGGGGACAAAGCTATAGACTGGCAGAGGACGAAAACGACTGTCCACTGACCGAGATGACCATCAACTCATTCGAATGTCACTCAACAACCGTAGGATGACATCAAATGACCTACAAAAAGAATTGCAAACAGCAGCTGGGGTGAAGTGCACGGCAAGGACGGCTCAAAACAGGCTCCTAGGGGCAGGGCTGAAGTCGTGCAAAGCTAGAAAAAAGCCCTTCATCAATGAGAAGCAAAGAAGAGCCAGGCTGAAGTTTGCAAAAGACTATAAAGATTGGACCGTACAGGAATGGAGTGAGGCCATCTTCTCAGACGAGTCAAATTTTCAGCTTTGCCCAACACCTGGTCATCTAATGGTTAGACGGAGACCTGGATAGGCCTACAAGCCACAGGGTCTCGCACCCATTGTGAAATTTGGTGGGGGATAGGTGATGATCTGGGGTAGCTTGAGCAAGGCTGGAATCGGGCAGATTTGTCTTTGTGAAGGACGCATGAATCAAGCCAAGTACAAGGTTATCCTGGAAGAACACCTGCTTCCTTCAGCACTGATAATGTTCCCGAACTCTGAGAATTGGTTTTTCCAGCAAGACAATGCTCCATGCCACACAGCCAGGTCAATCAAGGCGTGGATGGAGGACCACCAGATCAAGACCCTGTCATGGCCAGCCCAATCTCCAGACCTGAACCCCATGGAAAACCTCTGGAATTTGATCAAGAGGAAGATGGATGGTCACAAGCCATCAAACAAAGCCAAGCTACTTGAATTTTTGTGCCAGGAGTGGCATAAAGTCACCCAACAGTAATGTGACAGACTGATGGAGAGCATGCCAAGACGCATGAAAGCTGTGTTTAAAAATCAGGGTTATTCCACCAAATATTGATTTCTGAACTCTTCCTAAGTTAAATCATTAGTATTTTGTTGTTGAAAAATGAATATGAATTTGTTTTCTTTGCATTATTTGAAGTCTGAAAACAATGCATCTTTTTTTGGTTATTTTGACCAGTTGTTTTCTACAAATATATACTCTAAATGTCAATATTTTTATTTGGAATTTGGGAGTAATGTTGTCAGTAGTTTATAGAATAAAACCAAACTGTTCATGTTACTTAAACACATACCTATGAACAGTAAAACAAGAGCAACTGATCATTTTGCAGTGGTCTCTTAATTTTTTCAAAGCTGTATGATATCATACGCGGCAAAGCAAATGAGATCATTTTTGTTTTCGTGGAAAGAACAGGTTCCATTGGTCGAAAACGATTATGGCAAGGGACACATACTGCCGTTCATGTTGTGCGTTCCCAATGAAAGCCATTAAGGCAGGGTCATTTATTAAGGGAACGAACAACTACTGAAAACCTGTTCTTAAATCCCTGCAGCATGTCGCGTGTATTGCGGCCAAACGTGCTGTTGACAACCAGGGTCCGAAATCGACACTCGCCAAGTGCGGGTAGATTTTATGTTTGGAGACTAAATTTCAGAAGGCTATCCGCCACACCGGCGGGTAAATGTTTGTACCTAATGTTTCCCTCTTACTGTAATCAAAGCAACGGAGAGCGGCACTGCTAAGATGTGATGCACCGCAACAGAAAAACAATATTTTTATGACATATGATTTTTTTTTTTACGAAGCTTAGCTCATTTTACTTTTACGTGGCACATTTCCCATCGTATGCGGTTTACTATCGCACGAGCATCAGAGCAGAGCAACACCTTTCAGAGTATCAAGCGAGAGTGAGGTCTGAGAAAAGTAACTGGCAGTGTCTGTGTATGCACACTTTGGTGTTGAACTGTCAGTAAGTGGCTGTCACATTGATATAAAGACGGTAGCATCGCCTGAGTGAGAACCCAAGGTAAGAAGCTAGCTAGCTAACTGTGACAACTCGATAGCTACAATGGATTAGCGTCATGCAAGTAACAACAGAGATTCGGCAGCTACAATAAGACCTCCGGGTTTTCGTATTTTGCCTTCAAAATAAAAGTCTGCGGTGAAACGTTCTATAGTACATTCGGAGGCAACAATACGACTTCCGATTTCCATATTTTGCCTTCAAAATTCAAGTGAGATGTGTAGTGTATATTGTGCAAATTTTCAAAGGAAAAACTATCTGGTGCAAAATATAAATTAAACAAATTACTATTTAAATAATACCATATAGGGTAAAGAATATTTTAAGGTGGAGCACACAGAGAAATGGTTAGAGCTCAAGTTAATGTAGAGAACCTTTCGAATATAAAAAACAGATTTATGTTATTGTTAATAATTTGCTTTTGCTTATTAGCTTTGGAGAGGGTTTGTGTTATAAATCTGGGAGGTAATTCATGAACAGTTTTAGAGAATGGTTAATAGAGGGGGAATACTTAGGTTATTAGGGAATGATGTTAAGTAGGTATTGTCAAATAATGTTAAGAAATTTGACAAGGAAGATATACTGGTGTAAAGGGATAATGTTATTGCAATACTAGTGATGAGAAGTTCAATTATTTTTACTGACTCAGGTCTTGTCAAGTCGTTCAGTAAAAAGTTCGAATCTTTCGAGTCATTTCGTTCATTTGAGTCAGTAATGCTTAGAGAATTGTCTGTTACAAATATGTCTTTATAATGATACTGTCTTGTTTTACTTTTCTTTGCCAACGTAAACCTAACAACGCATTCCGTGGTTGGGTAGAACTCCGCTGGCAGCCGTTCAAATGAACAAAACAACTGTTCAGTTGAACGATAGTACTGAATGAGTCAGTTGTTCCCAAGTCTTTTTTTACGTAGGCAAAGGCTCGTTGTACGATTCAATCTGTGTTTATCATTACAATAAAAAAATCCACTACTACATTAATTGTTTTAGACCTACCATGTGTCCAATGATCTGTTACAAAACATGTCTTTATAATGCTACTCTCTTGATCAATTTTTCTTTGTGAACGTAAAACTAACAGCGTATTCCTTGGTTGGGTAGACCGCCGCTGCCAGTCGTTCAAATGAATGAAACAACCGTTCAACTGAACAATAGAACTGAACGAGTCAGACTTTCACAAGTCTTTTTTACTTGGGCAAAGGCAGCGGCTCTGTGCTTGTTTTCATGTTGTTTTTTTTCATGACATCAGTAATCAACTAACTATAATTATTATTGTCTGCATTGAATTATCAATTATAAACATGTCATTATGATGTTCCTGCCTTCATCTATTTTTCTCTGCAAATGTACATAGATCTTGATCGGAGAACTGAGCTGAAGGACCGTGTATGAAGCAAGTGATCTTGTTGTAGAAATCGAGAAATCCGCTGTCAAATGTTCGAATGAACGATACAAATGAATGAGTCACTAGAAAAAAAGGACTCATGAATCCCGGTCACTAAAAAGATTTGTTCAAAATGAACGAATCGGTTGCGAACTGCACATCACTATGCAATACATTAAAAAAGTTTGTAGCATCACAAAAAAAGAATGCTTTTTTGAGAATTGGAGGTTTGGAGATAAAGGAGTTTCAAGAGGCTGGCTACAGTATGATGCTGAGGCTGTGGCGACGAGTTATTCTGTTTGTGGCCAGTATTCTAAAGATAAAAGCAGAAACAACTAATTTGGCATTGTATTCAACATACCTTATCTCAATGAAATGTACCGAAATGAGTGTATACGCGACACAAAATGGCAATGTATTATTTTGGCCAGTAAAAAATATGCTTGGCCGGTGGATTTTTTCATCTACCCGCCCCCTTGGCAGGTGAGCGAAAAGGTTAGTTCTGGACACTGTTGACAACCCTGCAGCTGCACCAATGAATGTCTACCTGATCCAATGAATGAGGTGACGCATTGCCAAATTTAAAAACTAATTATCATGTTGTGAAGAGGGAGAAACCATTCATGGACGATAGCCATGACATAGTCCGTTGAATACGGGTAGAGAAACCATATGGACATAGCTTGTTGACAGTAAGTG
Organism: Esox masquinongy; assembly: GCA_016801175.1. Classification (NCBI taxonomy): domain Eukaryota; kingdom Metazoa; phylum Chordata; class Actinopteri; order Esociformes; family Esocidae; genus Esox; species Esox masquinongy. The sequence goes on along the minus strand of JACXGI010001416.1, from coordinate 605 downwards.
TCATGTTAACTACGCCTGCCTAAGTGCTTGCTAGCTGTGACAGACAAGAAGCCAGTCAACCAACTAGTGCAAGTACTGTTAAAATAAATACAGGTGTCGCTAATCTAATTCCAGCACCAATGGGGCAGTCCGCGACGAGGCATGCCTTGTTATACTGCGGTATACCGTGAGAAGTTGCAGTGCCGTGTGGCATTGACAAAAACAAAATAAAAAATAAGAACGCCACCAGGGGGCATCTATGAGAACGTCGACCACCAGGGGGCATCTATGAAACTGCTGTTATTAAAGCCTGCATCTGTATTTATATGGCCAGAATAAAACATTCAAATCGGGGGAATATTTTCTACTACAATCATATTCATGGATTTTTATGTTGCTGTGTTTGATTCCATGTTGCTGTGCTTGATTAACGCCTCAGGGTCCGAGGAGATTTCGGCCGGATTTCTCTACTTGGACATTTTGGGTCCTAGATTCATTTCTGTAACAGATATAATCTATTATGATGTATCCTGGTAATCACAACCCCCTTGGCTACAATAAAAACACAAAAACAGACTTCTGGGTCACCATTTAGAAACCTCACCTGTTTGAAAGGCAAAAAAATT